>BTPG01000001.1:247436960-247489460 GCA_036245525.1 Semisulcospira habei
GACTAACTGACTGGTTGACTAACTGACCGACTATCTGACTGACTGAGTAACTGACTCACTGACTGACCAACTTAATGGCCAACTAACTGACTGACTGACTGCCTAACTGACTGCGTGGCTGACCGTTTCTGTGCGGCATGTGAGATTGTCTGCATCCACAGGCCTGCTCCATGTACTCGGTCAGACAGGCCAGCTGGCAGTTGTCTGTGGAGTACGTCTTGTAGAAAGGCGAGGACAGGCTGCCGCAGTCTCCGTGAGGCTCCGGCAAATTCTCAAGCTGAACAACAGGGGTCAGTAGCATGACTGAGCTTAGTCCGGTGCCAGCCACTAAGCACGGTGCTCCGCTATAGCGGAGCACCGTGCTTAGTGGTTGTCGCTGGACTAAGATTATTCTTGTAACTAGTTTCTAAAAAAATAACCAGCACATTAAAAGACGAAAGTTTCTAAACAAAAGGTTTTAGGAGTTGTCTGAAGTCACATGCATCAGTTCCGTCCGAAGATATAGCGACCCCGATAGTTCAAAGGTTGTTCCGGAATAACTTGGCGCCTGACGGTCATTATATCGCCTGTTGTACGAGGACCGACAGGCTTCATTTTTTATCCTCATCAAGAAACACTTCTGCAGTTATAAAATGAAGAATCATTGTTAGTGTCCTTCAGACCTTTAAATTAAACACGTAGAGATTGTGTAGCTTGCGACATACTGCAAGAGAGTGCATGGCGGCCAACTTAGCTGGTGGGCTTACCGCTGCTTGTTTCAGCCAACCAGCGGCGACATTCCGCGTCACGTTTTCACAACACACAAGATGGCGACCACGCGGGCGATATCGTTGTCGCAAGGTTGCTATTGCAAAAGACAAAATCTCCACGCGTGTTAAGGTCTCAACAAGGTTTGAACGTAAATCCACGCAGCCCCGGCACCCTGAAACAGCTGCAAGGCTGTGATAGTTAAAGGGTGGTGCCAGAATAGCTTGGCGCTTCGAGGCGCCAAGCTATTCCGGCACAACCATTGAACTCAATGTTTTCAGGAAACAACTGCCAAAGTTTGAGATTTCGACCGACGGGATCACTCGGATACGCAACTTTATGCTGTGTGTCCGGATGAAGCACAATGAGGTTTAAATTAAGAACCATTGCTGATAAATAAAATAAAATTATGTCCTCTTCACGCGTGGTGTTCTCAGGGTAGCTTAGGTGGTAGAATGTTGGACTCTGGTCCAAAAAGGTCGTTGGTTAATTTTTGTTGTTTGTTGCAAAGACCTCTTTTTTTCAAATCACCTTCGTAGTGGACAAAAGACGTTTAGCCCTACACGTTTAACGTTTTCGTCTTCATGTGTATGGACCATAACAGCAGATTTTTACAGCAGACACTCGATACACGATCGTAGCCTATTCCGTTGACCCCTTCCCTGGCAACGAACGCACATAGTGTTTCTAAAATCTGTGTTCACTGAACGTTCAAAAGCCGCAACTGTCCAAAAAAACATGGACACAAAGTGGTCTCAGCAAGAGGCATAGATCCTCATCTGAAATCTGTGTTCACTGAACGGCCAAAGCCAAAACAGTCCGAAGAACATGGATACAAACTGGTCTCAGCAAGAGGAATAGATCCTCATGAGCCCCCGCAGTAGCGGGGGCTCATGAGGATCTATGCCTCTTGCATTTAGTTCGCGTTCACCTTTTCTCAGCAGGGGTTATAAACTCGCACGTGCAGCACGCACTGGACTCCTTAACTACTTAGCTACTCACCGACACCACCTGTATGCCGACGTAGGCGTGTGTGCCCGTGGGGATGGAGAGCCCCAGCTCCGCTACCCCAGGGAACTCTTTGCCGTCGTGGAGCAACATCTTGACGCCGGCTGCGTCGTGCGGTCCAGGCATGTATTCATACTGCTCCACGTTCAGCTTTAGTTTCAGCCCGTACTCCGAACCTGACAGGCAGAAATAGGTGTAGACAAGGCAAGTGCAACCCCAGTAAGCAGAGGTCCAAGGGCCCACGACGGCCGCAGTGGACCCGCGCACGGCTGTGCGCGGGCCCACTGCGGCCGTTGGGGGCCTTAGGACGTGTTGCCGCTGGGCACACAGTTTATTAAATTTTCGGGGTAAAACTTTTTTTTTCCAACTAGACATACAGACCGACATACCCTACAATTCACTGTTGAACCCATTTCACCCCACGGGGACCGCATTTCTAATTTTCGAGGCGTAAACTAACGATTATGTTGCAGCAGATAGATCGACCATGATAATTCAAGGGTAGTGCCAGAAGAGCCTGACGCCATCAGGCGCCAAGCCGCAGGCTCTTCTGGCATTAAACTTTGAAGAATCTTGGCCAATCCATCTGCTTAATTGCCACGCACTTCGTTGGTTGTTTAATTGGGGTTGAACGTTCATGCCATAAGGCTGATTGCAGATGGTTCTGATGGGCGCGTTATGGGGCCTATGAATTACGACCTGAACACTGGTAAATTAAGGCGCAATGCATTACTGCCACTTTGATTTACCGGGACCTTTCACGGCAATGCACACGCTGTAGCACAAACCCTCGATTTCCACCCACTTGGAGTTTAGTGTGGCATACATTCTGTCACTGCGGACCCCCCCCCCTTTCCCCCCCCCCTTCCCCCCCCCTCCCCCCGCACCCTGACCGCACCCCTGCGACACGCTGAACACTTGGAAATGCAGCGTGCGGTGCTTGCATGTTTGGGGTCCATAAAGCGGACTGATCTAAACTGGAAGTGCCAGCTACAGTATGTAAACGCAGTGTAACATCGCCAGAGCCGTGCTTAAATAATAATAATAATAATAATCTATAATTTATTATTATTATTATTATTATAATTACAATAATAATAATAAAATAGCATCCTCATTATTATTATTATTATTATTATTTTATCATCATCATTATTATACATTTCTTATAAAGCGTAGGGTCCCAGAAGAGTGGGCTCAAAGCGCTTTACAAATTACGTTGGGAAAACCAGTCACATGTGGCGCTAGACATCAACTAAATTACACGCAGTTGGCGATGGAAATAAAAGCGCCACGTACCGGCGGAGGAGACGAGCAGCGGGTCGTCGCCGTCGTTGAAGGTGAAACACACGCCGTGGTCTGTCAGCACCTGGGTGAAGTTCTCCGGGCCGCATTTCTCCCTCTGCCACTCACACCTGCACGAGTTGCCGGCCTTGTCATTGTGTGCTGGTCTGCGATTTTGGACCTTACGACCGCAGGCCGTAAGGCCAAAATCACAGATCAGCACACAGAACGCGTGGGTCAGTGAGCGCGGGTTAGGTTCATATCTCTGGTGCGCACCTGTCGTTTGCCTGACATGAACACCTGGCGGTAGGGTAAGTGAACAGACTGTCGGAGGTGAGGGTGAGCTTGGTGTCAGACAAATTTCTAGTAAAACGATGGGCGTGTAAAGAAATATCCCTTTATCCTCAGATGTTGCAGATGTTGTCTGAAGACTGCATTACAATTTAGGAGACAGATCGATCTCGAATACGATCGTTCAAAGGTGGTGCCAGAATAGCTAGGCGCCCATAGGATCCAAGCTATTCAGGCACCACCCTTGACCAATCATGGTCGATCCACATCAGGGTGTGGTGTTTCTGGACTAATTCAAAGGAGACATTTGCCCAGACAAACGACCGACAGACCGACTGACAACCAACCAACCAGCCAACCAATTAAGCAACCAGCCAACCAACCAACAAACAAGGCAAGATATTGCACGTACCCCACAATAAAGTCGTATTTGGAGTGGGCGGTGGACAGCACAAGATCATCCAGTGTGATGTCACTGGCGTTGAACTCGCGCAGAGCACTGCTGTTGAGGTCTCTCTTCCCCGTGTACATAGCCTCCAGCAGACGGTACCTGTTTAGCTCTGTGGCCGCTGTAGCTCTGTGGCCGTTGGAAAGTAAACATGAATTAATGAAATCATGTTCATACTTTTTTTCTGAAGAGTTTCCACTTAATCTCCTTTTTACGGGCTATGGGGATAAATTTATTATTTACAAATGCGAGACGTCTTAACTCATGAGAGACGTGCCGCGTCCGGATGCGCGGCTTTATGCTGCGCATCCGGACGCGACACGTCTCTCATGAGTTAAGCCCTATAAATGCCCCATCTGATTTTTTCCTTCTGCTTCAGGCACTAAAATGGCACCGCGTGAAATACGAGCGAATCCTGCCTGACTGACCTGAAAGCGTTCTGGTTGCAGATGGTGAGTGTGGGAAAGACGAGGGATTTGTTGAAGTTGACGTTGACGTTGACGGTGGTGGGGTTGCCGACGTAGTAGAGGATGCGGTCCACGATCTGCACGCCCATCAATGAAGCGCACGTGCACACCAGCACCAGCCACAGAAACCTGGCGCACATACAATACATCCACTGACGCCACAACGGTGAGTGCCACGCGTGTAAAATGAAAAAGCCCCAAACAAACAATAAAACAAAACAAAAACAAACAAAAGAAACCTAACGCATAATCCTAAAAACAACAACAAATAAAACAACAAACAAACAAGTAATTAAACAAACAAATAAACAAACAAACAAACCAACCAACCAACCAACATTGACACTAACCCTTTTGCATATCTGTAGTGCAAAGAAGTACCCAACGGAGAAAGAAACACGCTTAGAAAAGACGGGTACTACACAATTTATTAATATTTCGGGTTGCCACATTCCTTCTGCGAATGAAGATAAGTAGCTGCTAATCTCTCTGTTTGTTTGTCTATTTTGACAAACGCTACAAGGGCAGCTTTGTACCCTCGGCCATCCGTCTCCTAAATGAAGAGTGTGTTAACTAGCGTATATCTCTCTCTCTCCTTGCTGACGCCGTCGAGGAACTTGCACCTCAGATGTCGCAGTGGCATCTTGCAAGTGACAGACTCACTCATATACAACCAACATTGCGGTCATGTAGTGTTTTTGTTTTTTTTTTCTTTTCCCCCCACCATTGTCATAATGTGGCTAAAACCGTACGCGCGCATGTGATCCCAACGAAAAAAAATGTCAGCTAGATTGACACAATAAAGTTTTTGAATTGAATTGAATTGAAATATTAATAAATTGTGTTGTACCCGTCTTTTCTAAGCGTGTTTCTTTCTCCGTTGGGTAATTCTTTGTATTTTATACGCTTGACAGTCACCTTTTTGGTCTGTATTGCTTATATCTGTAGTGGCCTTTTTCGCGATGATTACGGCAAGATTCATTGATGCAAAGACCGCTACCGATACGCAAAGGATTAAAGGAGAGCACCGCATTTGGTCAAAGAGCTGGATTCGACGAGTATGACAATTAACGTCTTATCTGCTACTGACGATACCATTCAGAGGACCGAAACAGTCGGGGAACTACGAGTCTCTTCCGCCGCGCTGTAACGTCGTTAGAAGTCAAGAGAAGAACTCAGAGAAGAAAGAAACAACGTAGAAAAGACAGTTACAAATCAAAATAGACAAACGAACAAGTAATTACAATTTTACAAATTATGATTTTTTTGTTATTATTTTTTTTATTTATTTGTGTGTGTGTGTGTGTGTGTGTGTGTGTGTGTGTGTGTGTGTGTGCGTGTGTGTGTGTGTGTGTGTGTGTGTGTGTGTGTGTGTGTGTGTGTGATGGGAAGATGCAACTGAAGGTGTGACGTGAATCAATAAAAATCGACGTCACTACCCAGAGCGCAAATGTCCCCAGACCGCAGACGGCCGCGATTGGCCCGCGCACAGAACCACGGCCGTCTTCGGTCCGATGACCTTTAGCTTTGGGGGTAGAAGGAAATTATCCACTTACTTTCTGAACACAAAGGAGTGTTCCATACAGATGAAGCGAAGTCCATGGATGGTGGTGTTTTGCGTGAACTCTATCCAGGACTGTTTCCAAGATGGCGGCTGTTTGAGCTTCACTTCCGGATCCGGTGCGGGTTTGACGGGCAGCTCCACCATGTTCAGCTTGTCTGATGTGCCGTTCTGCATCCCCGCTCTGTCCAGAAAACGCACGTCACATCCCTCTGTATCCATGAAAACCGTTCACAATTTCTACAGTTACAAAGTGAAATATGGAATTCTCTACCGGATTGTACTTTTCGAGTGTATTCACAATATTCACAAGTCCAATTTCACAAATTAATTCATTCCGCACCAAGACCGAAATCAGCAAATTTTGAAGTTGCCCCCTGAAGACTGTATTACACTTCTGGAAACAGATCGAGCGTGATAGTTCAAGGGTTGTGCCAGAATAGCTTGGCGCCCATAGGCGCCCTTGAACTATCACGCTCAATCCATGTCTTGCCGTGGCGTGTCGCAGTTGAATGAGTTAATATTGAGTTCTTTATCAATATATGCTTGTCGTGTGGTTAATATTCACAATCAGTCAAAGGTTCGGCATTCACAGATTTCTATTTATTGCCTCCCGGTCAATTATGTGCTTCTAAAATCATTGCAAAATCAACTTGATGCCAAATAACTCCAGCCGACCAAGGAACACGGATGTACCACTGCTCCAGCAAGAAGCATAGAACCTCATGAACCCCTGCATCTACGGGGACTCATGAGGTTCTGTGTCGTTTGCAGTTGGATGGTGTTCACTTTATGTCTTCAGTGAAAGGATTAATTTCTTTTTTATATTTTATTTATGTTTGTCACATAATAATTATTCGTAATCCGTTCCGCCACATTCATTTTTAGTCGCTTTCTTTTGCTATTGTTTGAGATCGACTCCTCGACTTGCAAATGCATTCTGTCATAATCCAGACCAAAAAGGTGACTGCCAAGCGTGTAATCAAATGCAAAGAAGTACTGACCCAACGGAGAAAGAAACACGCTTAGAAAAGACAGTAACAACACAAGTTATTAATATTTCGGGGAAATACCCTTTGTCAAAATAGACAAACGAACAAATAGAGAGATCAGTCGCTACTTATCTTCTTTTCAATCGTAGAAGGAATGTGTGCGCCCAATTCTGCCGTACATTAACATTTTCACAAAGCTGCATTCACACACTGCCTGTTCACAAATGCGTCATTAAAGAACTGACAACCGCTGTTCACGTGTGACTTAAAGAGACCTATTTCAGGCAATACAGTGTTTATGGGCCGCAGTATCTCCTTTATAAATGTTCTTAGTATGGCTCTCAATATTGATAGACCCATCAAGACTAGCTTAACGTAGAAAGTCTGAATGTCGTTAAATGACAGACTTTGTGCTCTTCTTCTGCTTTATACGCAGAAGAGTTCTTCCGTTACGCCACAAGTGGCAATAGTAGACAGCCTCCAGTGTCACCTGTACATACTCACACGGATTGTGTAAAGAAGGATACAACAAGTCTTGGTTTAGGCAAGGCAACATTGAAAACGCGTTGTATTGGCGAATGCTAGAAAATCCGATCCCGCCGTGGAGCAGATCATCGCTTTAACCCCTTCGTTGCCAATGATCACAAATTTCGCGTCTGAAACCACTGCACACCGTCCAACATTCGCGCGAAGAACACACAATTTAGTCGGGACCATAAACAGACATGAAAATACACAATTTAGTCGGGACCATAAACAGACATGAAGAACATAGGACTTAACAAGAGTCATAAATCCTCATGAGCCCCCGCGAATGCGGTGGCTCATGAGGGTTTATGTCTCTTGCAGATGGATAGCGGTCGGCTTGCCCCGGCGGTGAAGAGGTTAAGCTGCCTGCTTGGTTACTTCGTAAATCAGTACGCATTGTTTCACGCTTGAGCACTGAGAGCTCGTATCGTCATACACTACTCTTACAGATGCACTGTCAGGAACATCTGATGGCCTGTACGCGTTTGGTGGAAATGACAGGTGTGAGGCGCAATAAATGAATCACCGCCTCTTTGTTGTCACCGCCTCAAATTAGCAGTCATCGGTTTAATAATCGACTACTCTAGAGGATGCATTTTTTGATTAGTGCAAAATTGATGAGTCACTTGCAGAACACAATGTGTCGGCTGCAGTGTAGATTAGAATATTATACTGAAGACCAACCCCCCCCCCCCCCCCCCGCCCCGGGATAATATTAAAATCATCGGAAACATGAAACGTTCCCGATGATTCTAATAAGGTCGCATATTTTTCGCTCGTCGGGATACAATGAAGCTTTCGTGTCAAACATTGCTTGCTGACTAGCGCGTAGTAGCGTACAGAGCGAATTATATAGTGGCATGGGGGGTTGCACGCACCGGTTTTGTTTGTTGGTTGTTGTTTTTTTTGCCTGCGTGGGTTTTTCATTACAATCAGTTTATTGTTCGCCTTACAGGCAACTGATAAAAAATTAACGTATGGTTAGAAGTAAAAAGACGTCAAGTGCTAAAATTATTGTTCGTACAAGAAATGTAGAATATATAATCAATTCATATTTTTGGCACACAGTCCTCTCCCCACCCACCCGTCTTTAACCCCATCACTGACAGAGGACGCACTCTTTGCATGTGGAAACATTTTAACCTTTTGCGTGTCGGTAGCTGTTTTTGTCGCGATGATTCCTGTACGACTAAAACAGCTACCGACGCGCGAAGGGTTAATTAAAACTTCAGAGATGCCCAGCTGTCAAAGAAGCATGACTATTTCTCAAACAAGTGAATTCAGCAAGAGGAATAGATCCTCATGAGCCCCCTCAAATGTATTTCCATTTTGAAAAAAAAGGGTTTTAAACCGAAAGAGTTATAAATTGTTTTGTAACTTTCTTTTCTAAGCGTGTTTCTTTATTCGTTTGGGTTCCTCTTTGCATTTACACGCTTGGCAATCACCTTTTTTGTCTGGATTTCGGTCAGTCTCCATTCTCCAGGGACATGCATGTATGTAGCCACTGAGCACAAGGTCATCGGGCCGACGTCGGCCGCCGTGGTCCGCGCACAAACGTGGCCGCCCGCGTAGACCCGATGACCTTGTGCGCATTGGGTAGTGCTTTGGAGACGTCTGAGTGTAAAACCGCACATACACAAACTGTGAAATATGTCTGTGCAGGTGTAAACACACACACACACACACACACACACACACACACACACACACACACACACACACACACACACACACACACACACAGAGGCACGCACGTATGCACACACACACACACAAGCACACAAGCACACACACCCACACACACACACACACACCATCACACACACACACGCACGCACGTATGCACACACACACACACACACACACACACACACACACACACACACACACACACACACACACACACACACACACGCACACACAAGCACACCCCCCCCCCTCCACACACACACACAGACTCAGAGGCGGATATGAGGAGGGAGGTTCCAGAGGTTCCGGTCCCCCTTTTTTCCCCTTTGGTCAAACATTCTTTAGAATGCCATAAAAAAACCTCTCTTTTCTGAAATGTTAACCCCCCCCCCCGGCTCCCCCCCCCCCGTCCCCGGTCCCCCCTCTCCCCCAGCCCCCGTTTTTTGATTTTTCGGCCACTGGAAGCACTGGATGTTTATCAGGTTGAAGGTCTCAAACAAGAACTTTGAACCCTCCCCCCCTCCTCTCTTCGAGGTAACTGATCCGCCCCTACACACACACACACACACACACACACACACACACACACACACACACACACACACACACACACACACACACACACACACACACACACACACACACACGGCACACACACACACACACACACACACACACACACACACACACGGCACACACACACACACACACACACACACACACACACACACACACACACACACACACACACACACAGTATTGATATACTGACTTATTCACACCATCATAGATTCCCATCGCAGCCCAGCCAGAAAAAGGTCCTCCGGC
This sequence comes from Semisulcospira habei, assembly GCA_036245525.1. Taxonomy (NCBI): domain Eukaryota; kingdom Metazoa; phylum Mollusca; class Gastropoda; family Semisulcospiridae; genus Semisulcospira; species Semisulcospira habei. The sequence continues at coordinate 247,446,804 of BTPG01000001.1, forward strand.
CGACGTCGGCCACAGCTGGCCCGTGCACGTAGGTGCGCGGGCCAGCTTCGGCCGACGTCTGCCCGAGGACCATCTGCTTACTGGGGCAAACTGGCGCTTTTCACATGCTCGATCTGCCTGTTGGAGAGCTGAGTCAACACGTCAAACACAAACTAAATTATTGTACACTTAGACACAAGCCAGACGACTCCCTCAACGCGTGGAAGAGCAGGAGTACATCTCGTTCCCACCCAAGCAAGATGCACAGATTCTCATGAGCTTCTGCGGTTGCAGGAGCTCTCGAGAATCTCTGCCTCTTGCAGAAGGAGAAGGGAATTGTAGAATGTCCATGTTCGCGATCCTGACACGACGCTGTATTGATTCATGTGCATTCTCTGACAAGCCATCATCATCGTCAGCAAATCATTTACATGCAATACCAACTACAATGTCTACTTGCTCACAGACGGCCCCACGGGAAGCTGTCGTCAGCATACAACGTACAAATAGACGACCTATGTTAGTCATTCGTGGTCGTGATTCATGCTAACATTAAAACGCTAATGAAATATCATCAAATTGTTTTTAAAAGTGTTTCATCTGCTGATGATTACAATATTTGTAAACCTTACCCTTCATCAAATACTGCGTGCATGTGGTAATTTACATAGGCAGATTTTATGAACATGCAATACAAATCAAAAAGTTTGAAGTAGTTTGAACACATTTTAATGATTCGAAAGAGTAACCCTTTGGCTGTCGGTAACGCTTGTTGTCGCGATGATTCCTTCAGGAGCCATCGAGACAAAAAGCGCAACCGACAGCCAAACGGTTAAGTTTCTGAAGGCAGAATAAAAGAAAACGTCGTAGTGTAGGAGGGAAAATGATTTTGCTGAGACAAAATATACAAAGCGTCTTGTAAAAGAAGCTCTCAACATGTCAAATCTGTAAAGTTGATTCATCTTACTTAAACGTCAATGAGAATGAAGGACTGAGGCATGTTGTACCTACCACAAAGCGATGAAGACTTCCCAAAGCAATGACGCACTTCACACAGCAATGACGCACTTCACAAAACAATAACGCACTGTCTTGTGGGGATCACCTACTACCCTAGGTTCTGCTATGGGATTTGACTGGTTCTTCGCTCTCAAAAGCTAACACTGTTATCCATTTGGCTGAAGGCAGCGGTTTTTGACGCGATGATTCCAGCAGGAATCATCGCAACAAAAAGCGCTACCCACAGCCAAACGTTTAACCCCCTAACGCATGCATCCACCGGTACCTAAACAGTACCTTTTGCTACATGCACCACAGGGTTAAATCATTTAACACTACTGTCTCAATTTGGAGGTTTCACCTAACGACTGTGTACCAGCTGCAAGAGATGGCTTGACCATGATCATTCAAGGGTAGTGCCAGATCAGCTTGGCGCCTAATGGCGCCAAGCTATTCTGGCACTACCATTGAATGATCATGGTCGAACCACCTCCTGTCGTAGGATGCTTGGGTTAAATGGTCTTTTTTTTCTGGCAGTTGAACCTGGCCGCCTTCAGTTTTTGCTGATACATCGTAAGCCACTGGTCACCGTGTTCGTCCGCACCATTTCTATTCTACCAGTAGCATGGGAAGCTTGAAGAATAACGTACACTTATCATTAGGAATACACCAAAGTGTGAAATAAGTTTGACTAAAATAGTTCAAGGGTAGTGCCAGAATAGCTTGGCACCTCTAGGCGCCAAGCTATTCTGTCACCACCCTTGAACTAAAGCCAGTGGTCTATATCCTTACCTGTAAGTACTATAATGTAGCGTGCATATGGCAGTGTACACATGTGAAGCTTTTAGCCTCTGGCAGTCAAGGGATTGGCCCACACCAAGGACCCAATCACTTATAATAACTCTCCCCAAAAAAGGCAACTTACATCAATGCCAGAACTATCGCACCAAATATCCCACCCAAGCAAAGTCATGTTAAAGGTCCTACTGAACAGGCTGAAGCCACAGGCAGAGGAAATCATAGGTGAGGAACAGGCAGGCTTCAGACCAGGGCGCAGCACAACTGAGCAGATCTTCAACCTGAGAGTTCTATGTGAGAGGTACCTCCAGCACCAGCAGGACCTCTATCATGTCTTTGTGGCTTTTAAGAAAGCGTTTGACAGGGTGTGGCATGCAGCCCTTTGGTCCACCATGAAGCTGTACAACATCAATGCCAACCTGATCAAAGTCATAGCAAACCTTTACAACAAGGCCACTAGCGCAGTCTGCTTCAACGGCAAAATAGGAAGCTGGTTTAGGACTACAGTTGGAGTCAGACAAGGCTGCTTGCTCTCACCTACTCTATTCAACATCTTCCTGGAAAGAATCATGATGGACGCTCTGAAAGATTATGAAGGAACTGTCAGTATTGGAGGCAGAACAATCACGAACTTGCGCTTTGCGGACGACATTGATGGCCTTGCAGGAACAGAGAAGGAGCTAGCTCAGCTGGTGAAAAACTGGATAGTACAACCATTGCATATGGGATGGAAATCAGTGCAGAGAATACCAAACTGATGACCAATAACGCCAGTGGCATTGGCTCTGAAATCATGGTTGGAGGCCAAAAACGGGAAACAGTTAAGAAATTCAAATACTTAGGAGCCATTGTGACAGATGAGGGATCAAAACCAGAAATACTGTCCAGGATTGCGCAGACAACAACAGCACTGACAAGATTGAAGACCATATGGAAGGACAGAAACATCACACTCTGCTCCAAGATCAGACTGATGCGCTCTTTAGTCATCTCAGTGTTATTGTATGCCTGCGAGTCATGGACCCTCACAGCAGACCTTGAAAGGAGGATACAAGCCACTGAAATGAGATGTTTTCGAAGGCTGCTTGACATCTCATACAGAGATCACATCACAAACGAGGAAGTGGGAAGCAGAATCAGGCAAGCCATCGGGCCCTATGAAGACTTATTAGCCATTGTGAGAAAACGCAAACTGAAGTGGTATGGGTATGTCACACGTTCAGCAGGGCTTGCCAAAACAATCCTGCAAGGCACTGTGCAAGGAGGACGAAGGAGAGGAAGACAGAGGAAAAGATGGGAGGACAATATCTCAGAGTGGACAGGACTGAAGCTGGGCGATACGCTGAGAATGGCAGAGAACAGAGAGGAATGGAGGGAGCTGGTTGTTAAGTCATCAGTGGTGCCCCAACGGTCGGCAAGACTACGGGATATAGATAGATAGATAGATAGATAGATAGATAGATAGATAGATAGATAGATAGATAGATAGATAGATAGCCTCAGTATGATATGGGTTAACTGACAACCGGCTGAATTCTGCCTCCTCTCTCCCTGGCAAAGGTTGTTTTACTTATTTTCGAGCGACCGAACGCAAGATTGATTAAAACGTATTTTTTTCAAGATTACAGACATATTTTATTCTAGTACAATGGAGAGCCATTTCCACTTCTAGTCCTCATGTGCAAAAACACATTTCTCTTCTTTTGTTTAACCTGACTACTGATTGTCATGCGAGACGAAACATCGCCAAACTCACCTGTATTAGTGCAACAAGGACTTTTAACCCTACGACTGTCGGTGCGGCTTTATGTCGCGACGATTCCTGCAAGAAGCATCGAAAAAAGATACCGGCAGCTAAAGGGTTAAGACGATATTATTGTGTTATGCGCACAGACATATAATTAGGACTACAGTGGTAGTTATTTTGTTAACACCCTTGCGCACGCAGCCACCAATATACTGTATACCACACCGTTGGATGTCTCCACATGGAGGTTAACCCCTTTCATGCCACTGGACCGGCGCATACTTTGTTTCTTAAATCTGTGATCAATCGACGACCAAAAGACGCAACCGTCAAAGAAACATGGTTGAAATTTGGTCTCCGCAAGAGGCATATAACTCTATGTATCTTGCGGTTGGACTGTGTTCACTTTTTCAGTCTCGGCAATGAAGGGGTTAATGCTGAAGCATCCTCACCTCTGATAAGTCTCGTTAGTCCTGCCTGAAATGAGCCAAAATGTCCAGCCTTGGTTGACCTAGACAACGATCGGTCCTTTTCTTGGCTGAGTGTCTACGGAGAATCACTCAGCGCTGGACAGACAAACAGTTAAATCTCCTGTCCCCGCCTATCAGGCACCCAAACGCCAGCCTACAGAGAAATACGCAGGTATAGACCAAGACGATCATCTGCATCCCTAAAAAGGATGCATCAGGTCTCTTATATAACTCATGTCTTTCTCCGGAACTTAGGAAGTAGGCAGGAGAAACATACATACACAAACACGAAGGTGCATTACTATATGTGGTCGGGTATATTCCCTGATTTCCCACAGTAGATGCACAGAACATTACACGACACTGTAACGATACAAATTTGCCTCGAGTTATAGATACTCACAAACCAGATAGGTGAAGCTAGCGCTGGAAGAATTGTACACAAACCAAGGGGACTCACTCAGCGCTGGACAGACAAACAGTTAGATCCCCTGCCCCCGCCTATCAGGCACCCAATCGCCAGCCCACAGAGAAATACGCAGGTATAGACCAAGACGATCATCTGCATCCCTAAAAAGGATGCATCAGGTCTCTTATATAACCCATGCCTTTCTTTCTGAGTGATTCCCCTTTTTTTGTTTACAATTCTGCCAGCGCTAGCCTCACCTATCTGGTGTGTGAGTATCTATAACTCGAGGCAAATTTATATCGTTACATTGTCGTGTAATGTTCTGTGCATCTACTGTGGGAAATCAGGGTATTTACCCGACCACATATAGTAATGCACCTTCGTGTTTGTGTATGTATGTTTCTCCTGCCTACTTCCTAAGTTCCGGAGAAAGACATGGGTTATTTAAGAGACCTGATGCATAATTTTTAGGGATGTAGATGATCGTCTTGGTCTATACCTGCGTATTTCTCTGTGGGCTGGCGATTGGGTGCCTGATAGGCGGGGGCAGGGGATCTAACTGTTTGTCTGTCCAGCGCTGAGTGATTCCCCTTGGTTTGCATACAATTCTGCCAGCGCTAGCCTCACCTATCTAGTTTGTGAGTGTCTACGGAATACCAAGCAGAACTGACGGGGGAGCGTCTCAGACAGTCTCAGACTATTAAAGCTACACTCGTGGAGCGCTGACTACGGGTAATTGCACGGGGGACCTTATGCTGACCCTTATTGGCGATTTTGCTTGCGCGACGTTAAAACCAAGTCAAGACAATCAAGCAATCAGCAAGTCAGACAGTCCATCAGCGATCCTTCTCTCCTTCCCAGGGGCAACAGAGAAAACCAGTCTTATCCGCATCGCAAAGTATCGTGCTTGGTGAAAGTAATTTTAGCGCTGAGGTCAAGTGATTTCAGTCAGAGTGAAAGTTCAACATCAATTAACATCTTCACTCACGAGACTGAAACCTGAACGCCTCACATATGCAAGAGGCATAGAACCTCATGAGCCCCCGCAGGTGCGGGGGTCTATTGAGGTTCTATGCCTCTTGTCGGTTTTACTTTGAATCTGGATTCACTGGGGTTACTATGCGGTTAACCCATTCACTACAACAGGAGATGGATCAATTCAAGGGTAGTGCCAGATCTGGCACTACCCTTGAATTATCATGGTCGATCCATCTCCTGCAACAGGTACATAGTCGTCCCCACCCCAAGCTGACCGTCGTAATGTATTTTCACTTTTGTGGTACGTGAGTCATTGTCTAAAGCGTGCGCATGCGTGTGCGAGTTGTGAGTGCGCGCTTAGAGTTATAATTATTATAAGATAAGCGCATTATAAATACCGTAATTATTATTATTAGATGACGCCTCCACAATTTGGGAAATACGTGCGTCGGGCTGAATAAGTTAAGTACAATGCTTTCAGAAATTACAACTTGCAGCCACTGACAGTGACGGGATATAAATACTTCTGCTCATGTCCTATTGGTCTTGTTAGTGGGCCACAAGAAGAACAGATCCTCATGAGCTCCCCCCCCCCACCGCAGTCTGCGGGAAGGGGGGCGGGGCTCATGAGGATCTATGCCTCTTGCAAGTCACCAGACGACCTGCGAACCTTGCAGGTCCGTTTGCTGAGTGCGTCCGTGTGTATGTGTCAGTCCATCGATCACGGTAAGGACAAGCGAAATGAACGGCTAAAAAGCTATCACGGACACGCTAGACTGTAGGGGGATAACCGCGGATATACGATGCACAGTAAACTCGGGATATAACAAATCGCCTGGATACTCAAATCTTTTCGCTGTTATATCCGAAGTTTGTTATAAGCGACGAAATTTGTATCGAAAATTCTCGGGACCTCCGAAAAAGTGGTTGCGGCTATAGCCGACTTTTGTGATATCAGACCTTGTTATAAGCGGCGTCCACTGTATTTCTCACTGAAAAAAGAAATGAAACAGTCACCTCGTACGGAGCAATATTTTCAAACCAGATAGTTGAAGCTAGCGCTGGTAGAACAGTACACATACCAATGTGAATTACTCAGCGCTGGACATACAAACATTTAGTAGTGCACCTTCTTGTTTGTGTATGTGTGTTTCTCATGCCTACTTCCTAAGTTCCGGAAAAAGACATGGGTTATAGGCTTGACCTGATGCATCCTTTTAAGGATGTATATGATCGTCTTGTTCTATACCTGCGTATTTTTCTGTGGGCTGGCGATTGGGTGCCTGATAGGCGGGGGCAGGGGATCTAACTGTTTGTCTGTCCAGCGGTGGGTCAATATTTGGACACATCATGCGCCTGTTTTGAAATTAACCCCTTCGCTGTCAGTGAACGAAGACTGTTTTTTTTTTTAATATTGTAAATTTAGCGCCAAAGATCCCCAGCCATCAAAGCAACACAGATTCAAAGTGGCAACACAAGAGGCATACATGCATATTTTTTTTTATGCTGTGGAAAGGGGTCATTAAAACTTATTGATATTTAGTACAATTCGCACTGCGCTTTAATGAGCTACAATACTCATTCAGGTTAACCCGTGAACTGCCGGGGCAAGGCGAACGCCGCTACCCAGGTGCAAGAGACATATACCCTCATGAGCCCCCGCAGTCGCGGGGGCTCATGAGGGTTTATGTCTCTTGTTAATCTTGTGTTCTTTGTGCTTGTGTCCCATGTGCATCCATCAGTCGTTCCTGACGCACGATTCGTGATCATTGGCAGTGGAGAGGTTAAGATTGTCAGGATACGTCACATTTCTCGACAGTGCTGCAAGAAACAGCAGTGTGTGTGTGTATAAGGCACCGGATCTGGTATCGACAGCAACGACAGTATCGACAGCAACGTCTACGGCAATTTCATGCAAGCCACGAAGCGGAATTCAAACAGCTGAAATCCGCGCAAAATGTTTCGTACAGCTGTTTGCGTGCTCTCGGTATTTGGCGGCCCACCGAAGCTTTCGCGTTTAACTATCTTAGTCAGTATAATTATGCCCGATGCGCTGGTTCAAGGTCGGCCACGCCACAGAGTGTTCCCGATCCGCAAAAGGCCATCCGGCCGACGTGGGCCCGATGGACTTTTGCGCACTGAGATTTTGGATTGGATTTATTTCTTAATTTCATGGGATACATAAGTAGTCAGAGGAGGTGCGCGCGCGCGCGTGCTTGTGTGTGTGTGATAGTGTGTGTGCCACGTGTGATTGCGTGCACGCGCGTGACTGTGTGTGTGTGTGTGTGTGTGTGTGTGGGGGGGGGGGGGTCGCGTGCATAGTGTTCGTGTGCGCATGCGTGTATGAATGTGCGTACGCGCGTGCGTGCGCATGCATGTGCGTGTGTGTGTGTGTGTGGTCCCCGCCGCCTCACCTCCCCCACTCAGCCTCCTGCAATGGTAACATGCATCAAGCCCATTAGTTATCCAGTTGACGCTGTCAGACCTCCACCCCAGTTAACCTGTGGCTGTCGGTATAGCGCTTTGTTTTTCAGACAAAAACCCCGCTACCGACAGCAAAACTAAACGCCATTCAAGACGCCCTTCATCAATAGCTGCGGAAGTGTCGTATACGACACTTCTGCAGCTGTTGATGCGGGGGGTCTTGAATGAATTCAGAGTACCACCTGGTTATTCTTTCCTTCAGTTGACAAAGTAGACGGAAATCTTCCCGCATACCGGCCTGACCCCTGGTGGGATCTTCCTTTTCTTCTTCCGCTCACCAATCACTGACCGGTTATCGTCTTACTGGCAGTAATGCCAGTCTCTTCGATAAGAGCGACCATGGGGAGAACCTGCTCTCTACCCTTTTGCCTGGCTATGTTACGACAGGATGTGGATCGACCATGAGAGTTCAAGGGTGGTGTCGGAATAGCTTGGCGCCTGTCGGCGCCAAGCTATTCCGACACCACCAATGAACTATCATGGTCGATCTGTCTCAAGAACTGTGAGGTAGGCCTGTAGGCGCCAAGCTAATCAGACACCACCCTTGAACTGTCATGGTCGATCTGCCTCCAGGACTGTCACGTAGACCTAAAAAGTGAAAAGATATATATACCAAAAAAAATTTGATAATTTCATCGTCAGGACTTTAATGAGAGAGCAATCTGAACGGCTAGAGCCAAGTCTGTTTTCTCTGGACGTTGGTCGCCACCTGCTCTGTTTGTGCTGCGGTGTCCCCGCTGATGAAGGCGGCCGGGGCACGCTTGTTACGCAATCCTCGGATATCAGTCGTCATCACTGATTTACCACAGACGTGGACCCTCATGAGCTTCTGCGGGATAGACTGGACACCAGAGGCGTATCACACCTACCCATAACCCAGGCTAACTTGGGCTGATGTCGGCCGCTGTTGGCCCGCGCACTGACGTGCGCGGGCCCACTGCGGCCGACGTCGGCCCGATGGCCTATGCGTACTGGGAGCGTGTCAAATTCACATTTCCGTTACCTTGCAGTCGTGGATCGATGGAGTAGGATGTTTCAGGAGTTACTCGCCACCACCCTTCCTTCCGCTATATCGTAACCCAAGGGTATACCAAGGTATTGAGCTCGGGGCACTGCCAATGTGAAGTTTGCGTTGGACCTGGCGCTAAAAGACAAAAATATTAAGACCAGATATGTTAAATTCTTGGTTCTCCTATGCCCTTATAAACTGACGCAGAAAGCTATGGTCAATGCCCAAGCCACTGAATGTGAAAGATTTTCAGAGCTCCCGCCATGTTGCCCCCCACAATTTCGGGGATTAAAAAAAAGAAGGGAAAAAAAGAGAAAAAACATATATAAGGGCAACCAGAAAAAGTCGCTTGACAGCAAGATGACGTCATATGTTTGTAGTGCATAAATTGTTTGTCGTCACATTCTTGTAATAGTCTACGGGAACACGCTAATTACACCACGAACAGGCTAAGTACACGATCCCCACCAAACAAATTTCAACGGTAAGAGGCAATGATCCTCATCAGCTCCCCTTTCTATATGTTTCGCCGGGTCCATGACCCTTGGTTGCCTCATTACCTGAAACCTCGTGCCAAACCGGAAAAAGACTGATGTGATTGCGCGTTCAATCTACCGTGCAGACCGGAGGTGAACACGTGAACCAGGCGAAAAACTCTTTATGCCGTTGACTTTTGTCCAAGAACACAAAGACACGATACTGCCTGAGAAAGATCACTGAGAAAAGACGTTTGGCTCTCCCAGTAACAGCGATACAGATTCTTACATCGGTGTTTAGGTGAAAATCTTACTCGAGGGGCGGTTTTAAAACCTTACCCATCGAGCGAAAGCAAGCAGGATAAGCTTTTAACTCATTCAGCGAGACGCACGTATTTCCCAAATTTTGGAGGCGTCATTTAACGACTATGCACCTGTTGCAGAAGATGGATCGACATGATAATTCAAAGGTAGTGCCAGATTAGCTTGGGGCCGACAGGCGCCAAGCTAATCTGGCACTACCCTTGAATTATCATGGTCGATCCATCTCCTGATGGATTGCGTCAGGGCTGAATGAGTTAAGACCACGAGAGTGGGATTCTCAGTATCACCTAAACACTGACGTAAGATTATATTTCTCAATAACCTTTTTCTCACCTCCACCTAAATCCGGCGTGAGTTGGTTTTCGGCACACGCCTAGTCACAACACAGCCGCCATTGTGCCTTGGCAAAAATCTTGACGTAATTTACTTTGTAAAGTGACATCAATATTTTGGACGTCAGACAAATGTTCCTACATGATAATGTACTAGCGCAATACATGACGCCAGAGTGTCAGTCGTCACTACGAAATGACGCCAATGCGCGTGAGCTGAAAGTAGGTCAAGTTTCAATATCGCGTGTGCCCGCACCGTTTTGTTGATCACATTTTCTACAAGACAATTCTGTGCACACGTACCCGTTCACACCGCAAAACTGTGGCCGCTCATCACACGCCTAACGACAACATAGCAGCCATCGTGTCTTTGGCAAAGAACATGACGTCCTTTACTTTGTAACTTTATGTGACGTGGGTATTTTGGATGATGTCAGACAAATGTTTCTACATGACGACGTAATAGCGCAATACATGACGCCAGAGTGCCAGTCGTCACTATGAAATGGCGTCATTGCGCGTGAGCTGAACGTAGGTCAAGTTTCAATATCGTGTGTGCCCGTACCTTTTTGTTGACCAGATTTTCTACAAGACTATTGTGTGCACACTAGGCCGTTCACGCAGCAGGGCTGTACCACACACGTGTGATACTATCAGTTATTGGTCGGAGGGGTTCGCTACACGGACCTTTGTAGGCCTTCGGGAGGTCAAAGGAATCATTGTACCCCGAAGGCCGAAGGCCAGAGGGGTACAATGATTCCTTCGACCTCCCGAAGGCCTACAAGGGTCCGTGCAGCGAACCCTTCCGACCAATAACGTATTTGTTTTCATTCCTCCACTATTTTCGTAAAAGAAATCTAGAAGACATCTTCCGACCTGGATCACGCAAGACATGACTGACGTCAAAGAAATATACATTTATACCTAATAGACTGATGACGTGATTTAAAATATTTTATGACGTTGCCGTCTCCAGTACTGAGTGCTTGTTGTTTCGAACAACACTATGCAACTTTTTACTTTAGAACGTTTTGGTGATCGTTTATAGAACAAAACTCTTATCCAAGATGCGTCATAGAGAGGGCTACAAAAATTCCGCCATTTGTAGCTACAGGGGTTTTTATATCACGGTCACATGGTACGGTTTGCTCTAAAGTGACTGGTCGTGTGACGTAGGGAGGAAAACAATATAAGTTATTGGTCGGATGGGTTCGCTACACGGACCTTTGTAGGCCTGAGGGAGGTCAAAGGAATCATTGTACCCCTCAGGCCTTCGGCCTTCGGGGTACAATGATTCCTTTGACCTCCCTCAGGCCTACAAAGGTCCATGCAGCGAACCCCTCCGACCAATAACGTATTTGTTTTCCTTCCTCCGTTTATTGTTTAGAAAAAAATCCAGTTTTTGAAGACGGCCGCTTCTGTAGCGGATAGGTGACACCATTGAATATACATGTTCTGCCGGGGATTCCCAGTCTTTACGAGACAGAGTGTGACGTAGCATGATTCCGTGTGAAGCGCGCAAGTTTCGCGAGTAAAAAGCTAATCTTGGCTTGTGTACAGAATGATTCAAGCTGCAATGTCTACAAAGGTCGTCAAAGTATGACAGTGACAGTGCTTCTTGACTGCTGTGTGATTTAGAAAAATTAAGAACTTTTTGATGAAGCGATCGGCATTTGACCACTGATGTGACAGCTTGTGAAAGTTAGCATGGTGCCTTGTGCTTTTAGATTCAAGATGACTGAAGGGGATGCTTCGAGTGTGCGGCAGATTGTCGTTGTTATATTCAAAGTGTCATGTGTGTTTGGATATCTGGAAAAAATGAATACCAAAAAACGCTCGTTGTTAACAGCAGGAGTAGTGCTGAGATGGATTTTAAGGTAAGATTTTATTTTACAGCGTTGACATGATGTCAGATAGTCTTAGAAAATTCGTGAGATGTTTTTTCTTCAGATAGTCCCGTATTGAGTGACGTGAAGAGAGAACTTTGGCAATATCGTGCTTTGTGTATAGTGTTGCTGGGTGTGTATTTTCGTTTTAGTTCTTGAATTTGTTGCTCTGTGCCTTGGTGAAATTGTGGCATGTTGGTGGCTGAGCAGACGACAGTGTGTTGTTTGCGAGGATTGCTGTCTCTGATTGGTAAAAAAAACCTCGGAAGCTATTTTTTTGTTCCTTGGTTTCCCGAACTTTAAAAATGCTCGGTGCATGGCGATGAGATGGATTTGGCGAAGGCTTTTGCTGTTTGCGCTGTGTAATTAGTGGTGAAATATTGTTTAATTTGGCTCCTCACGTCGTAAAAAATAAGGCAGATGATGTGTATTACGTCAAATAGGACTACTTTAGGGCGTTTTTTTTCTGCTATTTTGTCGAACCGAGTTGCTATCAAGACTCGAAAACGAGGTCCTAACGCGTCATCGAGAGGGCTATAAAACGTCCGCCATTTTTTCGCTACAGGTTTTTTTTTTTTATATCACGGTCACATGGTACAGTTTGCGCTAAAGTGACTGGTCGTGTGACGTAGGGAGGAAAACAATATAAGTTATTGGTAGCAGGGGTGTGCTACACGGACCCTTGTAGGCCTGAGGGATGTCGAAGGAACTATTGTACCCCGAAGGCCGAAGGCCTGACGGGTACAATGGTTCCTTTGACCTCCCGAAGGCCTACAAGGGTCAGTGCAGCAAACCCCTGCTAAAAATAGAGTATTTGTTTTCATTCCTCTACTATTTTCGTAAAATAAATCAGCTGAAATCTTCTGACCTGGATCACACCAGACATGACTGACGTCAAACGAATATACATGTATACATAATAGAGTTATGACGTAATATAAGATCTGTAATGACGTTGCCGTCTGCATGACCAGCAGCATTGTCTACAAATTTTACGACATATGCAATGGAAGAGGTGAGTGACTGTTTTCTTCAAACGACTTCAAAAGTCTTCAATACAATAGTAGCATAGACGCTCATGTGCTTTCGATTTCGCAAAGATTCTTTCTTTATCGGTCTGATACACACTATTGCCTGCAAATGTGTGCTGCACACAAATCCAGTAGAGTGCCTATTGTTTCGAACAACACTAAGTAACTTTGTACTTTAGAACGTTTTGGTGCTCTCTTATAGAACAAAACTGGCACCCAAGACGCGTCACAAAGAGGGCTTTTTAAGAAGTCCGCCATTAGTCGCTACAATGGTTTTTGTAGCTCGGTCAAGTGGTACAGTTTGCGCTAAAGGGATTGGTCGAGTGACGTAGGGATGACAACAAAGCCAAGCTGACATACCCCACGTGTGGGTTATGGCTTTTCCGCTCAGAGGCAGCAAAGAAGGAGGTGCGTAAGAAACTGTACTTACAGAGATTCGAGCTTGTCAGGCGCACCGGCCTGCGGCTGGAATACGCTGTAGGAATAACAGAGAATGCCGACAATGAACTCATTTCTTGACGGCGCTTTATGCATTTGTGCCATGCGTTCCCGTTACTTAAATGTTCGTAAACAGCCGCCTAAGCAAATAATGTATGTTTTCTCAGGATCTATAATGCATCGGCCAGTCAGCTGCAAGCAAGATATGGACCTGCTGCTCGGGCATGACGGGAAGATGTGGAGAGGCTGGGATAGATAGGACTGGGGTGGCCGGTAAAGGTCTTTTCCCCCTGCTACGTTTTCTAGTGAGGTTCAGTGCCTGTAAAGAGGCCAGGGAACCTCAGGAAATTAATGAGGACAACGGCGGGAGTCGGCATTGGGCAAGGAAACATGCCACTATTAACCCTTTGAGTCCCAGAACTAAATGACTTCCATTTAGTTCTGGGACTCAAAGGGTTAAGGTAAAGAGTGAGATAAACTGAACCCATGGCAGAGGTATAGGGGCGTGTCGCTGTCAGTAGGCGTAAACCGTGTTACTGTAATCTCAGTTTGTAAATCTAAGGCCAAGGAACCCCAGCCGGCCGTCAACGAAACATGGCTACGAAGCGGTTTCAGCAAGAGGCATTACTCCTCATGAGCCCCCGCAACTGCGGCGGCTTATGAGAATCTATACCTCTTGCAGTTGGATCTTATTACAGCTTTTCTCGTCTTTGAAGGGTATTCTGAGTCTGACCCGACTCTATATCGCCCAGCCCAGCCCCACCGCAAGTTGGTCCATAGCAATAACGTCAGGTCAACAGGCACGGACACGGAATACGGACCACAAATCATTACAGCTTCAAGATGGAGTGAACCCAAAGGCTCACCTAACTGCACACCCGGGACAAGGAATTCATCTGGCGCGATTCCCTCTTTTCTATTTAATCACGAAGAAAGCTGTTCCCTTTCTGACAGGATGATTGATGAAGAGGGGTACAAAGGCATTGCCCAGTCAGTGACCCAGCTGTCGAACTGAGAGATGTAGAGAGCCGTCTCCTGGTTCGTTAGCGATAGAATGGTAAAATTGTACACGGCTACTGTTGTTCCCAGACATTAAACCCTTCACTGACTGTCGAAAAGAAAAATAATTTAAAAAATGGACACCACCCAACTGCAAGAGAGGCATAGATCATCATGGACCCCTGCAGTTGCGGGGGTTCAGTCATGAAGATCGATGCCTCTCGCTGAGACCAATTTGTTCCCACGTCCCATGGACGGTTGTGGCTTTTGGTCTTTGAGTCCACAAAGTTTTCAGAAACAAAATATGCGTCCAGTCGCAGGAAGGGAGGGAGGGGGTGGGGATAATATGTACGGTTTATGAGCTAGAGGGACGATACGTTACCCGACCCAAGATTGCTTACTGGCACACAACCACGTGGCACACCAGATTAACCCTTTCGATGCCAGTGGAAGCGAAACGCGCTTCCGTTCTCACTGCGGCACACAGACCGACACTGAATCGCGTGAAGAACAACGTAGCGGGGACTAAAATTTGGCTTAAAGTGTTGCACTACTGACGCGTGCCTCCACATCCGGCATCTGGATGTAGTTTCCGGTCATGTAACACATGGGTAGCGTCTGTATGTAACTACCGGACATGACGGGCCACCTTAATCAAGATAACGGACCGGCCCTCCGGAAACTGTTACTATATGGGAAATGGATGGCATCTAATTAACGGGACCATCGGCACGTGGGGACGCCATAATCACGTAACGGGACCGGCCCTAAACGAGGGGCGGATCCTAAGTGGGAAGAGTGATTGATAAGGGCAAGGGTATATACATACTGGGGGACAGACAACCAGGGACACAACACAGGACACAACGAGAGGGACACACAACGAGAGACAGAACGAGAGAGAGACGGAGAGTGAGAGGAGAGTGAGAGAGATGGACGAAAGTCGAAGAGAGAGCAAATAGTGAGAGAACGACCGAATTGTAGTCTGTGGTTGGTCTTGCCCAACCCCAGACAATGCTCTTTAGACTGAAATAAACACGAGAGAAAACCATCACTGGACTTCAGTTGTTTTACGTGTCCATAGTGCAACACGTAACAACCAATTTTGGTGCCGCGCGACCAGGATGTCAGAACGGGTTTAGCAGAACCATCGCAGGATGTCAGACCGAGATTGAAGACGGAACAATCGCAGATTCCAGAACGAGATGGAAGACAGAACTATCGCAGAGGGTGGCAGAACGACGCTACGTCAAAAGTACGACGACGCCGAGAACTGAAGACGCCGAACGAGAGGCAGAAAGAAGATCGTGAAACGAGCGTGAAACGAGACTGAGAAGGAGCCGGCCGCAGACGAAACGACCTCTGGCCACAACCACCGTCACCAACGCTGGACAAACAGTTGAGTGACCTTTTTGTGTCATCGCTACAGTTTTGAGGGCCAGCAATATTTTGTAGTTATAGTGAAAATGGCAGAAGAAGATGTAGGAAGACCACACCCACTTAACCCGGTGTTGGCCGCATTAGGTAGTCAGATAGAGAGGTTGTCATCCTTAGTTAATGTGCAACTCATTTCACAGCTGATCCCCACCTTCAATGGAGATCAGCAACAGTCTGCAAAAGAAGTGGATCACTCTAGAGATAGGGGGTGTTTTCGATGCAGTTCACCACGCCACAAGGCACGCGATTGCAAGGCTAGGCGGATCAACGCAGTCGGTCAGCAAAAGTCGTCTTTGTCACAGCAAAGGTATCAACACGCGCGGTGTTGGCGATGCGGGGGTTACGGCCACCGACAAAGAGAATGTAGGGCTAGGATAGGACAGGAGCGACAGGAAAACTAGAACGTTCTGCACCACGAGAAGCCGGTGAGCAGAACGGGGGAAACAGTAGATCATTTAGCATCAACTTAGCGGGCAGTCCAAAATGCATAGTCTTTAAAGTAGGAAGTCAAAAGTTTAGAAGTCTCATAGATACGGGGGCGGAAGTATCGTTGATTAGCAAGAAGTCGTATGAAAAATTGCAGAACAAGCCAAGGTTAGAGAAAAGAAGTGTATCGCTACAGTCAGTCAGTGGGGAATCGCTAGGAGTTGTGGGCAGTATAGAACTGGACTTCAAAATTGAAAAGCAGTCGTTCAAACATCGTTTTTATGTAGTGAAAGAGATGAATAGAAATTTCATTTTGGGAAACGATTGGCTTGATAAGAACGGAGCACGCATCTATTTTGATTTGAGAAAAGTTAGGGTCGGGAATGCGTATGTACCTTACGAACAAGACATGCACATATCTTCGTTAGTCAGAGTACACAAGACAAAAGTATTGAAACCACATACAGCGGAGATTTGTCAGGTTAGAATAAAGAGTACACAGTACTTCAGTAAAGAAGAATGTTTAGAAGTCTCAGCGACAGATAGGGGGTTTGTTGCAGAAGAGCCAGGACTATCTGTGATGAGCGGGGTAGTGAGAAACAAGGGTAGGACATTTCCTTTGTTAGTGGTGAATCACACCAACAAAACGTTCAGGCTAAAAAGGGGATGTGTGGTAGGCAGGGCAAACAGCGTAAGTCAGGTAGAGTCAGTGTCTAACAGAACGGAAGAACGAGAAGTCGCTTCCATTGATCTGACGGAAATCGACGCGCCTGACGCAATCAGGTCCACAGTCACTAAACTGGTATCGGAGCATTCCGATTTGTTCGCGAGTAGCGATCTGGACTTAGGGCGCACCAACACTGTCAAAATGAGCATAGAGACTGGGGACCATGCTCCAATAAGGGTGAAACCTTACCGCGTTCCTTTGCAGGATAGAGAGATAGTAGACAAAGCAGTAGATGAGATGTTAGAGGCAGGGATCATTAGGAGATCAATGTCGCCATGGTCTTTCGGTTTAGTAGTAGTGACAAAAAAAGATGGTTCAAAGAGGTTGTGCGTTGACTTTCGAAAGCTAAACGAGATTACTAAGAAGTCGTCGTATCCACTACCGCTCATAGACGATATTTTGTCCTTGCTGGGGAAGGCAAAATATTTCACAAGGTTAGATATGAAATCGGGATACTGGCAGGTAGAGATGGCGGATCAAGAGAGTAGTGAGAAAACGGCTTTCGCTTGTCACAAGGGACTTTTTGAGTTTGCAGTCATGCCGTTTGGACTTTGCCAAGGACCTAGTGTGTTCACGCTGTTGATGAACACAGTGTTGAGGGGGTTAGAGACATTTTGTTCGGCATATAGGGATGATATTCTCATCTTTTCCGAAACCAAGGAACAGCATTATCAGCACATAGAGGATGTGTTCGGTAGACTCAGACAACATAAACTCAAGTTGAAACTGAAGAAATGTGAGTTCTTCGCCGAGGAAACACAATACTTAGGGTTTGTGATAGGGAAGGAAGGAGTCAAACCAGACCCAGAAAAGGTGTCAGCAATTCGGACATTGCCGAATCCAACATGTATAAGGGAGTGTCGCAGTGTCATTGGAATGATGTCATACTATCGAAGGTTCATACCCAACTTTTCTGAGATAGCCGAACCCATCATCAATTTGACAAAGAAATTTGCCAGATTCAAATGGTCTGATCAGTGTCAACAGGCGTTTGATTTTCTCAAACAAAGTTTGTCAATAGTTCCTTTGTTGGTATATCCGGGAACGAGACGTCCATATGTATTGTACACGGATGCTAGTGACACATGTATCGGGGCGTGTCTGACGCAAGAAAGTGAGGACAGCACAGGACTCAAGACAGAAAAGCCTATTTACTTTCTGTCTCATAGGTTGAGCCAGAGCCAGAAGAAGTGGTCTACCATAGAAAAGGAAGCATTTGCAATCCATTATGCATTACAGAAGTTAGACCACTATTTGCACAATGCGCAATTCGTTGTTCGCACAGATCACAAACCGTTGAAGTACCTCTTAGAGTCACCCATGCAGAATAAGAAGATTCAAATGTGGGCGCTAGGGATCGCAGGGTACAACCGCACTATAGAGTACATTCCAGGGCCACAGAATGTGTTGGCTGATTTGTTGTCTAGAGTGCCGCAAATAGACGGAAAGGAGTTAGTATCAGAAGAGACGGAGGAAATAGTTACAGAAGTGAGCGACAATGCGTTCCAGATAGGGGTGATTAATTCTAGTCAGTTTAGACCAAAGCAGTTTGCAAGTTGTCAGACGGATGATCCGAGAGAAACTTTAAAAAAGGTAGAGGTGACAGGGTTCGATATGATCACGGAGCAAGACAAGGATCCAGACATTGTTAAGTTGAAAGAGCAGCTACTGAACGAGGAAGCACCGGCCAGTGTAAAAATGAGGTATTTGTTCATAGAAGATGTCGTATTTCTTGTCGAATATTGACGACGATCCAGTAGCCAGATTAGTGGTGCCATCCCATTTGGTGGAGCATGTCGTAAACCAGTATCATGACGGAAATGGGCACATGGGCCTTGACAAGACTTACGACACCATCAAACAGAAGTATTTTTGGCCAAACATGTACAGGGGGTTGAACGAGTACATAGGCGGTTGCATTACCTGTCAGCAAAGGGTTTTGCAGAAACAGAAAGTCCCAGTGCAGGAAATGGACGTCCCTCCATATCCGTTTGCGAAGGTTAGTGTAGACATACAGGGTCCATTCCCTACTAGTCTGTCCGGGAACAAGTACATTTTAGGGTTTGTTTGCCATTACAGTGGATATCCAGAGTGCTTTCCAGCACCAGATAAGTCGGCAGAAACTGTTGCTCAAATCTTGATGGATGAGATAATTCCTCGACACGGCTGTCCTTTGCAGGTGGTTACCGATAATGGCACAGAAAATGTCAATCGGATCATGAGGGAGGTTCTCAGTGAACTAAACATAGACCATGTCTTGACGAGCTATTATCATCCACAGTCTAACGCCAAGGTAGAAAGATTTCATCGTACCATGAATGATATCATGTCGAAGAAAATACAGGAAGATATCCAAACGTGGGATTTGCACATCAATCATGCGTTGTCGGCATACAGGGTTAGCGTTTCAGAAACGACTCAGTGCTCTCCATTCTTTCTACTGTATAACAGAGATCCAGTGTTACCATTAGATAACATACTGAGGCCTAGACGGAAATATGTCGGAGAGGACCTTCATAAGGTAGCCTTAGAACAACAGCACAAACTGTTCACCCAGGTGCACCAAAGGATAAAGAAATCACAGAAGCGGGGGGCAAAGTATGCAAACAGACATGTCAAAAGTGACGAAATCAAAGTCGGGGATCCAGTGTACTATAAAAATAATCAAAGGAAAAACAAGCTAGACAGCAAATGGAAACCTTACTATAGAGTGGTCGAGCAAACAACCCCAGTAACGTACAGGATCAGGAACCAATTGACTGGTGAAGTAGTTAAAGTGCATGCAGAGCACATAAGACTCGCTAAATTAGATGAGTGGCCTAAACCCTCAGCGGAAACAATTAGGCCCCTCAGAAAGACTAATTATGCGATCGCACCGGAAGACAGCTCTTCCAGTGACAGCGAAGATGTAGGCGACTTACCTTCAAGAGAAAGTTGGATCAAAAGACAGCGTAGAGAACGGGAGAACTCGTCTTCAGAAGACGACATACCTCTCATGGAGTTAGCAAAGAGGGTTAGACGTCAGAACAGGAGACAAACAGTCGAAGCAGAATCGGCTGATGTTAGCTTGGGCGAAGGCACATCAGATAACTCTGATGATGATAGGATAAAGCATGTGGACGCAATCCTGCCTAAGTCTAGGAGTAAAGGAGTGAGGCGGTTATTAAAGGCTATAGGAGATCTACTTTAGGCTTCATTTAAAATGCAACTCTCAAGTGGTATTGAGAGAGGATCAATCAGGAAATCGTGCAGAAAATGCAGTTTTGGGAGTATGAATATACGACTACGGGTGTAAATTACATTTTGCAGATGTGCAAGATGAGGTTCGTCCTCTGTCTCAGGATATTGGGTTTAGCAGATAGCGTTTATAATTTATTAGTAATGGCAGTAATCATGTCAATTGTAGGCGAAATAGTGGGAGTAGCCCGATATTTTGTGTGTTAAAAGCTGGCCCTTTATCGAGACTTAGGCGATGGCATAGTGAGGTCACTCGACCTACACTGGACCCGGGATCGGTGGCTACAACTGTGGCGGACGACAATGACGTCTACGGAGCAAGTGCCTCCGCACTGATGATGGAAGACAGGGTGGAACTGAAGGCGACATCGCCAGTCGTGAAATTCTACCCTGCCTTGAAATGAGGCGACCTATGAGGTGGATGAATTATGTTGGGACTGTGAGCGCAACGGTGCGCGTGAGAGACGAACAATTTCAGTGTTGACAATGAACTTTTTCTCTTTTATTTTATGTTGTATGTATTTGGAGGAAATATTTGTTGTTATAATTGGATAAGATATGACGGACCGATTTGAAATGTATTTTGATTGTGTAATGATGTGGAATTATATTGTTATTATGTCCCAAAGTGTAAACCCTCCTGAACAAGATAGAAAAATAATCCTGAACGGGATGTATTTTTCTCGGGTTAGGGAGGAATGTTGCACTACTGACGCGTGCCTCCACATCCGGCATCTGGATGTAGTTTCCGGTCATGTAACACATGGGTAGCGTCTGTATGTAACTACCGGACATGACGGGCCACCTTAATCAAGATAACGGACCGGCCCTCCGGAAACTGTTACTATATGGGAAATGGATGGCATCTAATTAACGGGACCATCCGCACGTGGGGACGCCATAATCACGTAACGGGACCGGCCCTAAACGAGGGGCGGATCCTAAGTGGGAAGATGATTGATAAGGGCAAGGGTATATACATACTGGGGGACAGACAACCAGGGACACAACACAGGACACAACGAGAGGGACACACAACGAGAGACAGAACGAGAGAGAGACGGAGAGTGAGAGGAGAGTGAGAGAGATGGACGAAAGTCGAAGAGAGAGCAAATAGTGAGAGAACGACCGAATTGTAGTCTGTGGTTGGTCTTGCCCAACCCCAGACAATGCTCTTTAGACTGAAATAAACACGAGAGAAAACCATCACTGGACTTCAGTTGTTTTACGTGTCCATAGTGCAACAAAAGGACACATGACTAACAAGAGACATAAATCCTCATGAGCCTCCGCGACTGCGGGGGCTCATGAGGGTTTATGTCTCTTGCAGATGGATATCCTTCGACCTTTTCCGGCGGTTAAGTGAATAAAGCGATCATTCCCGGACGCTGTCATTATGCATCGTGTATCTCCAACAGCCCGTGTCAGAGAGATTTAGACAGACGTGTGTATTCTCACAAAAACCACTGTAATCCGATGTGCATTTGATCTCAAGTTTGCAGTCAGTTGTGAATGTTCTTTAAGGTACCGAGATGTGCGCTTTAATAAGACATACGGGAGGAGTGGGCATTGTGGTGGGGGGTCAGGGGGTGGATGTGGGGGGGGGGGGAGGGGGGGTTGGTGGTGGGGTCACAGTGGTGGAGTAAAAAAAAGATTTCACTCGAGTGGACATGTGCAAGCCAAGTCAACAGCAATTAATAAATAATAATAATAATAATAATAATAATAATAATAATAATAATAATAATAATAATAATAAACTGTAAAACCCATGTGACTTCTGCATTGAAGAAACGTCAGCATTTAAAAAGTGCGAACATGGGAGTGTTGGAACAGGTCAACATGCATATGAATAGGCAATAAAAGACGTCCACGGAGTGCCGTCTAAAATAAAAGATCCAGTGGAAAAAGACGGGCTGGTTCAATAGCGGCATGTCCGTTGAAAGGTTCTGGTAAATCAAAGTGGCACAGTAGTAGTGCGCCTGAATTGATCAGTGTTCAGGGCGCACTCCATAAGCAATAGATTTCCCTGTCCTCCATAACCCGCCCGTCAGGGCCTCCCATTATCACTTCGGTGCCGTGGACTTTAAATCCCGAACTAACCATCCAACCAACCGTCCAGCTGACCAACATATCTTACACAGATCAGGAGGTTCATATCTTACACAGATCAGGAGGTTAGAGGAGTCTTGCTAGCTGCGTTCACACATCTATGCTTGTGGAAGACAGAAGGGGTTGTGTTTGCAGGTGGCACTCCTTGGATAAATGGTGGTAATGATGGTGGTGGATGTCCAATGGTCTGGTGAATTGAGTGGTGTTGTCAAGTTTTGCTGGGGAAATCTCTTTACCAGACGACCAGCAGCACAGAACATGCTGTACGAACGAACGCGTGATCCGTCACTGTGCAGCATTCCTATCTATTTGCAAGAGTCATAGATCCTCATGAGCCCCCGCAATTTTGCGGGGGCTCATGAGGATCTATGCCTCTTGCAAATATCTGGTATTCGAGAATGGAGTCAAAAAAGGGATCACTAAATTATATTACTCTTGCAAATTGTTTTCAATGAGCGTACGATGGCTAAGCAGAACGCATGTAAAGTATGCCTATTACTTGTCATCCATGTTTTTTCCAGTTAACACTTCGGCTGTCGGTGACGGTTTTCGTCGCGATGATTCCTGTAGAAAAAAACACCGACAGCCAGAGGGTCAGTTAGCGCTGGGCCGGACGGTCTCAGCAGACGCGTTGTTTGTGACGGGAAACAGTCCATTGTAATTACAATTCATCCTGAAAACACACGTGGCAGCACTAGCAGGGACCGACACGTACACAACTAAAACCTTTTGCTGGTCAAATCTGCATTTTTTCCTAGTGTAGAGATGGTCAAAGGCGTTCAGTGTTGGATGGTAAATATCCAAAGGGAAGTAATCCACCTTACAGACGCCCATGGTTGCTGGTCCTGGAGGTGATGTGTCACTGTCTAAGAGGCTGTTGTTTCTGTGGGTAATTGCCGGCCTGCTCCAATGAACAACAGTGAATCAGGAAAAAGCCTATCACCAGACTTGTTTACGAAGCAGTCATGTTGTAAAGAACATACACAAAAACACGCTACAAAACAAATTAGTAAGCTGACGCAAAGAAAGCAAAAAAGCCGACTGAAACCAACACAAACAAAGAAAGAAAAGCAAACAACCCAAAACAGCCCAGATGAACTCAATAACTGAAGAAGATAAGAAAAGAATAGAAAAGAAAGAAAAAATGAAACTAAAGAAAGAGAAAGGTTAGTTAGTTAGTTAGTTGGGTTTAACGCCGAGCAGGCGACCAAGGCCATCTGACGGCGGGAAGGGTAAAAAAAACCTATACAGCCAAACTAAGATAACGGTTTAAAGACAAGATGTACCTACATATTAATAATATTTCACGCTAAATCAAGGATATGTCTACAGACTCTTGAAAAGATTAGAACAATGAAATTCACATGGTCTACAAATACTCAAATCTTGCTGAAAATATTGGGCACTCTCAGAAAACTGAAGATTTTGTCCAGGGAGAGGGGGGGGGGCGGTCGGGTGGGGGGGGGGGGGGGGGGAGGGGGGAGGAGACACCCTGGAACAAAATCTTCAAAGAGTCCGCTGTTTTGTGCTTACGCCTCGTGTTGATTAACACATTCTGCCCCAGGACCGAAATCCCCAAATTTAGAAGTTGCCCTCTGAAACAGTGTATATTCTAGGGCCAGATCGAGCATGATAGTTCAGGGTGGTGCCAGAATAGCGTGGCGCCTATGGGCGCCAAGCTATTCTGGCACCATCCTTGAACTATCATGCTCGATCCATGTCTTGCTGTGGTGTGTCGGGGCTGATCGAGTTAAATCGGTACATGACAGCAAAAAGTATACACACTGAAAATGGCTCGTCACAGGCAGGACACCATGGGCCATAGACGTTCCTCTTGTTAGTAAAGAAAAGAAAAGAAAAACCCAAGAAGAAGAGACAAACAAATAAAAAACAAAACAAACAACTACTTTACTCAAAGCAAAGGAAACCTGCCATACTAAACCAAACTAAAGTGATCCAAGCCAAAGATATCAAAGCAAAGAAAACTAAAAGAAACGTAATACCTCTTTGGTTTTTTCGTTGCATGTTCAAGTGCGTACCCATCACTTTGCACAGTAAAGGTGGCGGCCATTGTGAACAACACGACGATTAAATAAGGCATGAAAGTCAGAACAATTCTACACCTCGCGCAGAAACACTCCAGCTGCTGGATCATTTCACACTTTGCGTGTCGGTAGCGGTTTTAGTCACGATGATTCCTACTTAGTAAAACCGCTACCGACACGCAAGGGTAAAATTATCATCATAATGGCTGTGTTATTTACACTTCAATGGTCATCGTACATAATACATATCTGCAAGAGGCATAGACCCTCATGAGCCCCCCGCAATTGCGGGGGGCTCATGAGGATCTATGCCTCTTGTTGGTCTCATTTTAAAGCTGTCTGTCCCAGACGTGGAGTGTGGTGATCTGGGATCGCGTTCAATGAGTTCAACACAAGTTCAAGGCACTGGGATCGAGTTCAACACAAATTATTATAGACTGAGATCGCTGTTTATGCGCTCGCTTAATTCCATGACACGAGTTGTGGTAGGCCTATTATATAAATTTAACGTTCAGCTGAACAACATTTTAGTCAAGTCAATTCAAGAGTTTTTATTGATATTGGCACATCGGCCATCTTCACATAGAGAGCGTATACATACATCAGTTCAATACCACAATGACATAACCTGAGCTAACACTGAAGGCGCCAAGCTAATCTGGCACTACCCTTGAATTATATTAGTCAGAGCCCACTGCGCAAAGTCCACACGGTCGTTCCTCAGGCCAACGTCGACCCGATGGCCTTTTGCGCTTCGGGAGGACGGAGTATCCTGTTCCGCTTCCTGCCTTTATTGGTGTCACGTGATCAATCAGCTCGACGCCGTGAAAGTTCATGGGTAGAGACTGGTTAGCTGGTGGCATTGAAGAGACCCGATCCATGGCAAGGTAAGTTTAAAAGTTCGCAGTATCGCATGTATAAATATTCTTATTAAGTCTTATCGGTTCTTCGACATCGGAGCGCAGAACGTTTCTCGCAAATATCTCAGCAAAGAAACACTTTAAAGGTTCGCAATCTCCTGTGTAAATGTTCTTATTCTGTCTTACAATAATGCTGGACAAAAGGGATAACTTTACTCAATCTACCCCAGAAAACTACAGCAAGATAAGGATCGACCATGATAGTTCAAGGGTGATGCCAGAATAGCTTGGCGCCTACGGGCGCCAAGCTATTCTGGCATCACCCTTGAACTATCATCGTCGATCTGTGTCCTACACTGCAATGCAGTCTTCAGAGGACGGCAAAATTTGAGGATTTCGGTGTTGGGGTAGAATGAGTTAAATTATGACGTCTGAATAAAGTGGAAGACTTTTTCTGCTTTTCTTGTCCTAGGAGGGTAAAAGAGTTCCTTTGGCACGGGTGCCTACTCACATGGAATGTGGAAAGAAGGGTAGACGAGTCCTAGCTGAGGGGAGACAACACTGATAATACGTTGTATCGGCAAACTTTAGCAATCAGAGCCTGCCAAAAGGCTTTAACCCATATCATACTGAGGCTAAAAGCTTCAAATTTGTACACTGCCATATGCACGCCACATTATAGTACTTACAGATAAGGATATAGACCAATAGCTTTAATTCAAGGGTAGTGCCAGAATAGCTTGGCGCCTAGAGGCGCCAAGCTATTCTGGCACTACCCTTGAACTATTTTAGTCAAACTTATTTCGCACACTGGTGTATTCCGAATGATAAGGGTTAACGTATCATGATATCTTTCCTGTGAAGGCAGAAGACAGTAAGTCTATTTTGTGAAAAGTCAGATTTTCATTGTATTAAAATGAAAACTTCGCTTTTCATAAAAAAACACGAACATGCTGCCTTTTGTCGGGACACGGCAGTTTTTTTTTAATGTGTCACAGAGTCACTTAGTGCCACTCTTTCCGTGTTTGTTCAACCATTCTCTCTCTCTCACTCTCTCTCTCTCTCTCTCTCAGTCTGTCTCTCTCTCTCTCTCTTTCATGTTTCACTTATGTAGTAGATGTAGCAACGGCAAGTTTGAAAACTGGTCCTGTTACCAATAACTTCTACCGTTGGAAAATAAAGGTTCATTGTTCATTGTTCATTGTTCATTGCTCTCTCTCTCTCTCTCTTTCTCTCTCCAAATATGTAAGACACAACTGTAGATACTTATCAGAACACACAGACTGGAGAGGTTCATGAGGATCATGACAGTTTCTGACGTGCAATCTGCTATTGCAAGTGCCATTTATGTATGTTTTCGTCACCCCTTCCCTGCCAACAGACGTACATTTTGTTTCTGAAATCTGTGTTCACTGAACAACCCAAAACCAGAACCGTCCAAAGAACATGGGTACACATTGGTCTCAGCAAGAGGCATAGATCCTCATGAGCCACCGCAGCGGCGGGGCCTCACGAGGATCTATGCCTCTTGCAGCTGGATCGCCGCGTTCACTTTTTCTCGGCAGTGAAGGGGTTACAACGATTTGCTCCAGGCAATAAAGAGTTAACAGTTGGCGATACTTTCCTCATAAATGTTCCTTTACTTCTTCTTCTTCTTCTTCTTCCTCGATCGCTTCGATGAAGCGCAATATGCATGATGCAGCCGTTAGGCACCTGAGAGGTCCTGCATCTCTGTCTTCGGCCAGGGACGTGTGTCGGGGTCCCTCCCCTAGACAGACTGTCGTTCAGGACTGCTGAGCTCGGTCTGCCCACCAATGAGTAACTCATTGTGCCCGCGACACACCACAGCAATATTTGGCTCGACCATGATAGTTCAAGGGTGGTGGCAGAATAGCTTGGCGCCTATAGGCGCCAAGTTATTCTGCCACCATCCTTGAACTATCATGGTCGATCTGTCTCCTGAACTGTAATGCCGTCCTCAGAGGACAACTCCAAAATGTGAATATTTCGTACCTCGGGCACAATGCGTTAAATGTCTTAAAATAATGTTGCGCCAAAGGGATACACTTTATTGACGAAGTCTGAACGCGAACCACTTTTCTGTTCTTTTTCTCCGTGTAACCCATTCAACCCTGACGCACTACAGCAGGAGATGGGTTGACCTTGATAATTCAAGGGTAGTGCCAGATTAGCTTGGCGCCTGTCGGCGCCAAGCCAATCTGGCACTGCCCTTTGAATTATCATGGTCGATCCATCTCTTGCAACAGGTGCATAGTCCTTAGATAACGCCTCCAAAATTTGGGAAATATACTTGCGTCGGGCTGAATGTTTCTGATGATTTCAAAACTGTCGCATTTCTTTTGCTCGTCAGTATAGTAGTCAGCGTTTCACACACGCTAACTCGCAAACCCCATGTCACTAACGTGGGAAGAAACACAAGTGTGCTGGCCTATGATTTTGGACCTTATGGTGTGCACACATGGACATTCACCACAGATTAGCGCACAACCAAATAACAAAAAACAAATCTTCTTCTTGTGCGCAGGATCCTTGGAGACTGCCCTCAATTTGTGTAACAATAGGAACACTCACAGTAGTAATGTTTTGTTTGCTGTTCGACAATCGCAATAGGCCGGTTGCGCCAAGCAGCGCGAGAGTGCTCGCTAGATTACGCGACTTTGAGCCAAGACTAGACTTGGCGAGCCAGGAAATATGGGCAACTCGGCTAGCTGTTACGCTTAGCCGATACTGTTTTGCTGTGAATCACAAGTAATATGCGGAAAACTTTAAGCTCAGGTTGACAAAAGACTGAGGACGATTGCTACCTGGTCATACAGTTGTTACAATATAGACTTTTTTTATTTTGGGGGAAATAATGCTGAGGAAAACGATTTCTATAAGTACATTAAAACTGCATATGGCGATGAAGCCGGTCAGGGTGGTTTCGGAAATGGTATGCCATGTCGTTTCAGTAGCTAGTATAATTATTTAACGTTGTTATACCAACAGTAGCTGCATCGTATTCATGTATACTCTACTACAATTGGGCTAATTCCCGGAAATAAATTGTTTCTGTACAGTTTTCCTGCTCGCATTGCCGATCTTCCATTCAGTGCTACGAGCTGTCGTGCCCACATCCCACAGCGCTTTCTAGTATCTCGCATCTCGCGTTAAGTTTGAAACGAGCGCGCTAGTTTGGGGGCGGGGAGGGGGGGGGGGGCGGGGAACTCGCGACCTCGGTATTAAAACATCTTTTACTTGAGTAGGATGCAATAGCAACCATGTTGTTTCAGATGGCTTTTTAAATTCACTGTTGTATGTCTCATTTTGGCGCCAATACAGCGGTGATAAAACGTTAACTAGGACGAAGTTTTTTTTTAAATTTTATTTATTTATTAATTTATTTTTTTAACAGGTAATGAAATGCCTCGATTCCAAACTGACCCGCTACAAACTATGCACCGTGTTATCCCCTTTCACTGCCGGGTCAAGGCAATGGCTACCCATCTGCAAGGGACATAAACCCTCATGAGCCCCCGCAGTCGCGGGGGTTCATGAGGATTTATGTCTCTTGCTAGCCCTGTGTTCTTCATGCCTGTTTTTGCACCGGGCGGTGTTCTTCACACGAATGCCGGTCAGTGTGCAGTGTCGGGTTTCAGTTCGTGATCACTGGCAACAAAGGGGTTAAACGACCATGTTAGCTCAAGCCAACGAAGCACTACACTTGAGCTTCCCGTGCGGACAGATAGCAAACGTTACCATTGTATGCCGGTTGGTGATTCTCACAAACCAGATAGGTGAGGCTAGCGCTGGCAGAATTGTACAACAAACCAAGGGCTGGACAGACGAACAGTTAGATCCCCTGCCCCCGCCTATCAGGCACCCATTCGCCAGCCCACGGCGGTTGGTGATTGACACGCAAGTAGCAACATTTTCCGATCATCTGCCACAGCCTTGATGTCATCAATGGAAACCGTCACGCACAGATTGTCCAGAAGAAAAAAAATTGTATTTAACCCATTCGGCCCAGACACAGCACAACAAGGGGTGGGTCGACCATGATAGGTCAAGGGTAGTGTCAGAATAGCTTGGCGCCTACAGGCGCCAAGCTATTCTGGCACAACCCTTGAACTATCATGGTCTCAAAGTCTCTTAGTCTGAATTGCGGTTTTTAGAGGATTGTTCGCAAATGATGGAACCTCGCTCTCAGGACTCAAAGCAGGCAGTAAGTTATACTGTTAAAGCGGCGACCAACTGCAGGCCGTAAAGGGTAAATAGATGGCAATTTGTCACATATAAATGTTCTTTGAACGTCTCACAATAATGCTGGATAAAAAGGCTAACGTATATTATGAAATTTTAATGTAGTAAAATGAAAGATGTTTTCTGCTCTTATTCTCCCTTGTACGCAGGAGAGTTCCTTCCGTTACGCTCGAAAGGCAGTGAAAGACCCGCCTCTGGTAGGTGTGCCTGCTCACGTGGTTTGTGAAGAGAGTAGAAAAGCCTTAGTTGAGGCAAAACAACACTGAAAATCCATTGTATCGGAGAATTTTAGCAATCAAAGCCCGCCATGTAGCAGATCGCTCTAAAGTACCATTACGCAAAAAACTAAAAAACATTTTTTTTCAGCACTGTTCGTGCCTTGTCGACACACCTAATGAACCTTAACAGGAGTTTGAACCCGCAGCAAAAGCTGACGCTTAATCGCACTTCTATTCTGCTCAGCCGTTAGCGTGTCAATCTATTTTTAGCTGTTTCTAGTACTGATAGCGTTGGTTTTTTTTTTCTAGTCATTGTCAGGTTGCTTGATATAAAGACGACGTGTGCTGAACTGGATTGTCCTGTGTTTAAATGAACCATAACTAGACCTGTGTGTAGCGCTTCGACCCCGTCTGTTGTAGAAGTGTATCTTTGAACAGTTACAGTGGTAGTGGGCCTTTAAAGTAAAACGAATCATTAATCTATACTATACGGGAAACATTTTTACATTAAAATCTCATGAGAGTGTCGCCGGAACTAATTGTACAATGTTTGCTAATCGTCTCAGTTCTGCCTTTCGTGTCATCTTTGATGAGACTAATACAATAAAATCAGATAGTATTTATTAGGTCCCAAGTGAGCCATAAGCTGAATAAGTAACTCATTCAGCCCCACGGTCGTATTTCCTAAATTTTGGAGGCGCCATCTATCGACTATGCACCAGTTGCAGGAGATGGATCGACCATGCTAATTCAAGGGTAGTGTCAGATTAGCTTGGCGCCTGTCGGCGCCAAGCTAATCTGACACTACCCTTGAATTATGATGGTCGACCGATCTCCTGCTGTAAGGCGTCGGGGCTGAATGGGTGAAACAAATAAATGTTTGTTGGTTTGTGAGTTTGGACTTTGTGATTTACAGCCCTAATGTCCAAAATAACAGACCGGAACACAAATACATGTATGACTGAAGTGCGCGTGAGTGGTTTCCGGGAAATCGTTTTCTACACGGCATCCGGTCTCGGGAGATCGCCCGGCAGCTCTGACCTAATTTTGTGGACTTTGCCTCTTCACTGTCGTGGAAAAAGTGAACACAATCCAACTACAAGAGGCATAGATCCTCATGAGCCCCCGCAGTCGCGGGGGCTCATGAGGATCTATGCCTCTTGCTCAGACCAATTTGTACCCGTGTCTCTTGGACGGTTCGTTGAATGGACAACAATTTCAGAAACAACAATGTAGGTATTGTGGTAGGGACTGAAGGGGGTTCGCGCAGCATGTCTGTCTCCGTTTGCATCACCGAAACATCTGTCACCGAGCTTCCAGTCACGTTAATGGTGTGGGCACGGTGCAGACCCCCCCCCCCCCCCCGCCCTGTCCCCAGCACACACACACACACACACACACACACACACACACACACACACACACACACACACACACACACACACACACACACACACACAATTAAACACGTTGGTTAGTTAGTTATTTGCCGCGGTTTGACGCCGAGACGGTCACTAAGGCCATCCCACGGCGGGAAGGGTAACACTGACCAGCCAAACTAAAATAAAAGTTTTAAGTCAAGATGTCAATATGTATTTAAAATATTTCAGGCTAAAATGTCGTACAAGTCTCTCAGGGATATGTCTACAGACTCTTGAAAAGGTCAAAACAGTAAAATTTACATGGTCTACAAATACTCAAACCTTGCTGAAAATTGAACACGATCCAACTGCACAAGGTATAGATCCCCATGGTGACCTGTTCCCACGAAAGGTGAGATAAGTCGCTCAGCGGTTATACCGCTACGGGCAGGAAAACAGAGGTTGGGGCCTATCTTGAGTGCGATTAGTGCACCATTATGCAGTCCAGTCATTCTTGAACAACATATTCGCTGCTTTTCCTTCAAAAATAGCTAGAAATACCTAAAATCCGTCAATTTAGTGACCTACTGTTGGGTTTTGCCCTAAAAAAATGAGGTAAAAAATGACCAACTTGCAACGATCGTGCATACATCATCCCTTGCAGATCCCCATCATGTTATATAGCGTTGGAAGCCTGAACTCATCTACTTTTAGGGCGTTGGCATAGATTCACTGTACAACCCAAACAGAAAGCCTGTAAGAGACATTTTCGGTGTAAACTAAACTGAAGCCCTTGGCCAATCAGTATCCGACTTTTTAAATGATCTTAGCAACTTTACCAATGCTGGCAGTAACGGCGCGTGGGATTGGCTCATGCTTGACAAAGGGACACTACAGCCTTAACTTCCGTACAAAACATCGCTACTTGCTTTCAATCAAAACAAGCATGGATAGACAGATTGATTATCTTATGCGCGGTTTAAATTCCTACAATATTTTTGAGAGAGTGAGTGATGGACTTGCATAGCAGCTGCTAGATACAACTTTCTGATGGCAGATATATTTTATTATATACTGACTTCCATTAAAAACGCGAAAAGTGGCTGTACGTGTTTGTTGGTTTTTCACGACAATGAAGGGGCAAAGTCCACAAACAAAGAGCCACCCTGACAGCAAAACAAGAACATTTTATTTGTTGCTTACTTCAGATGTTCAGCCTACTGTCTGAGCTACATTCACACCAAAAATTGGATGAGTTACCGCCCATGGCTACCTTTGAGGATACAGGGTTTCATTAGTGGTAAAACTATAAGCAAAACTGGGCACACTCTGTGAAGCAAGTTTCCTATGATATGTTTTAACACGCAAGTTGTGTGGATTGCTTATGGTGTTATTAACTGCCTCAAACGAAATTTGACTCGAAAAATTCATTAGAGAACCAGAACTTCTGGTGCGCATCATTTTTTTAAAAAAATAAATCTTATTTGATTTAATGTGAATTACTTTCAAACCATTTTTTATGTTCCACTGACTGACACAGAGATAAAGAACACACTCATATCAATTTGATCAGGTAAATATGGCCGCTAACCTAAAAATAAAGAACTTTTTGATTTCATGTTGTAGGTCATGTTGATTATTTAGGTGCCTTTGACAAACAAAAAGTAGGTTAAGACCAAACAGGCCGGATTTTCATGCATACGGACCATAGTGACACTGCACATTGGTTGGCTTTCAACTGTGTCCTCTGCAGATGCTCCCCATTTCACTTTCAATATCCTGTGATGGTAGTGTCGCTTATGACGTCATAAGCCATTGATGTGCGATTTTTATGACTAAACATTCTATTTGCACACGACATAACACACTCTTCATAACATTTTCTAATGAATGACGTCAAAATAACCCGGATTAAAGCATATTTACGAAGAAAAGTGATATGGTGAAAATTTCGCGTTTCTTTTGTTGATCAGTATACATTCAGAACTCAAAGGCAGTGATCCTGAAGAACGCAGTGTAGCGAGCATATTTTGACATTCCAACTCTGAGATGTCCAATGTAAAATGTTGATTTCTACTCAAATTTGGTGAATATTAAATCTTTTCAGTATTTGCTATAAGTGTCTTGTTGAAATTTCAGTACAATATGTGCATGACTGATCTTGGGTGCTGGGGAAAAATGTTCGAAAACTGACAAAAAAACTTTGAGCTCGTTTTTCTCAAAATGTTCGCCGTACCACTTCAGAACTTCAAACTTGAATAACTCTTTCATTTTTTATCCCACATACTTAATTTTGGTATCAATGGAAAGTTTTTTTTCCTCCTCTTTCCAATGATTTGCAAAATCGACTTTTGTGGGAGCAGTCACCATGAACCCCCTGCAAATGCGGGGTCTCGTGAAGATCTATGCTTCTTGCTAAAACCATTTCGTATCCATGTTTCTGTGACTGCTGTGGATCTTTCGTGAACCTTCAATTTACAACAAAACGTCTTCGGGCCCACTGCGGCCGTGTTGGGGCCGAGGACCGAGAGAGAGAGAGAGAGAGAGAGAGAGAGAGAGAGAGAGAGAGAGAGAGAGAGAGAGAGAGAGAGAGAGAGAGAGAGAGAGAGAGAGAGAGAGAGAATCAATGAATCAATGAATCCTTCTTTTACAACGGTGAAGATATTAACAGTCAGTGACTATATCATTTTTCGTACCTGCCGTTGCTAAAACTACGACTAACTAAGTACAAAATATATATTAAACATGGATATCAAAGCACAGTGATACAAAATATACAGTCCACTAAATACAAAAACACGCATGCACGCACAAACGCACACACACGCGCGCGCGCGCGCGCGCGAGAGAGAGAGAGAGAGAGAGAGAGAGAGAGAGAGAGAGAGAGAGAGAGAGAGAGAGAGAGAGAGAGAGAGAGAGAGAGAGAGAGAGAGAGAGAGAGAGAGAGAGAGAGAGAGAGAGAGAAAATGACAATGACAAAGACAATGACCATGATCCTTTATTTGACAACGGTAAAAGTTTTGGTAGTAACAACCAATACAACCATTTTTCGAACTTGCCGTTGCTAATCTACTGATTACTGAGTTAATATCGCACTAAACTATTTTCTACTACTGAACAGGGGAAAAAAAATTACTTGACACAACACAAGTCAATAGAGAAGAAAAAAAATGTAATTACCAGCTTTACTGGTCGGGCATAATGCCATGTTGTGAGATTTAATTAAAATAATATTATGAGAGAGAGAGAGAGAGAGAGAGAGAGAGAGAGAGAGAGAGAGAGAGAGAGAGAGAGAGAGAGAGAGAGAGAGAGAGAGAGAGAGAGAGAGAGAGAGAGAGAGAGAGAGAGAGATATTCTTAGGTATAGCAAACTTGGGCTGTAACAAATCGCTTTGGGACCCACAACTGTTCTTGTTATCACATGCACAGCCAAAGTTTGTTTAAACTCATTCTACCCCAAGACCGAAATCCGCAAATTTTGAAGTTGCCCTCTGAAGGACTGTATTACAATTCTAGAGACAGATCGAGTATGATAGTTCAAGGGTGGTGCCGGAATAGCTTGGCGCCTATGGGCGCCAAGCTATTCGGGCACCACCCTTGAACAATCATGCTCGATCCTTGTCTTGCTGTGGTGTGTCGGGGCTGAATGAGTGAAGTAATTATTATACCTAGAGACAGTGGGGTCGAGATCGCAGACAGAAAGTTATTATATACAACGTTTGTTACACCCAACCTTGTTATACGCGAAGTTGTCTGTATCTACAGTCTACTCCGCTTATAACGACGTCAGATATAACACAAGTCGGTTATAGCAACACTTTTTCAAAGATGCCAACAGCAGTTTGTCAACGTAAATTAATTACTTCGCTTCTTCTTCTTCTTCTTCTCGAACGCCGTCACACTTGGAGTTTGGCTCTCAAAATGAAATCTGTGGTCTTCTGTAGCGACTCCACATGCCCGTACAGTTTCTCTTGTAGAGTGGTGGGCTTCGGCCATATCTCCTCCCTCAGCAGCTGGTGGATCCCACAGTCCTGGAGGATGTGCCCTGTGGTCTGCTCTGCTTCTCCACAAGGGCACAGGGGAGATGGCACGCGCTGGAAGCGTCTGTGCAGGTGGAAATTGAGTCGGTTGTGCCCGGTCCTCATACGGAAGATGGTCACATGCTCTTGTCTGGACAGCTGATGGTAAACATCAAGTGCACTAGACTGGTGCTGCAGTGGATCCCTTCACACTGTGACATCTACGGCAATGAAGAAGCTGACAGAATGGCAAAAGTGGGCGCAGAGAAAGACCAAGACGAAAATGTGGTCAGCTTCACAGAGATGAAGACCATCATTAAGTCTGTGTACAGACCACCACAATTACTTCGCTTATAACAAACATCGGATATAACAACAAGGAAAATTGGGTCCCCTGGCCAGTTGTTATATCCGGAGTTTACTACAGCTAAGAATCTCTCTCTCTCCAGTAGACAAAGGTCCTCGGGCCCATAACGGCCAAAATGGGCCCGAAGACGTTTTATTGTAAATTCAATGTTCACGAAAGATCCCCAACCGTGAAGATCTGAGTATTTTGTAGACCATGTAAATTTTACTGTTTTGACCTTTTCAAGAGTCTGCAGACATATCCATTTAAAGACTTATACGAATTTTAGCCTGAAATATTTGAAATAATTGTCTTAAAACATTTATTTTAGTTTGGCTGGGTGAGATGACCTTATATCTCTAAGTGATAAAATGAAGACAACAGTTTTGATCTGTGTTTGTACTCGAAAAAGATGAATGTTTTTCTTTCATAAGCCGTCATGTAACAACAAACTAGCACACAAAGTTAAGGCGCGCCAAACTTGCTCTGAATTTTACCTGGCGAAATTGAACTCACCTCTTCCTTCGCCGCTGCACATAACCCCTTTTATCCTGATACACTGCTGCTTGAAATTAATATGACTATGACAGAGTTCAAGGGTGGTGCCAGAATAGTTTGGCGCCGGAGGCGCTAAGCTATTCTGGCACCACCCTTGAACTACAATGATTGATCTGTCTCCTAATCTATACCGTAGCCTTCATAAGATAATAAACATTAAAAAAAAAAATTCAGGCTCAGGATGTAACGGAATAAACAAGAAAAGACGCGTCAATTAGTTATTTTGGACATTTGCAATGATGAGTTCTGTCCCTTTGGAAAAAAGGGAGGTTTGGGGTCATTTAGAATTCAGAGCATGTTCGGCGTGCTTTAACCGGTTTAGTGCCGAGAGAATGTGAAGAGGCAACTGCAGGGCCTCTTGCTGACACCACTTTGCACCCATGTTTCTCGGACATCAAAACTTGTCTGGTCTAGAATTCATTAATAAAGACTGCAGAAACACAGTCAGCGTCGCCTGGCACTGAACGGGTTAACCCTTGTCATTCGGAATACACCAGTGTGTGAAATAAGTTTGACTAAAATAGTTCAAGGGTAGTGCCAGAATAGCTTGGCGCCTCTAGGCGCCAAGCTATTCTGGCACTACCTTTGAACTAAAGCCATTGGTCTATATCCTTATCTGTGGGTACTATAATGTAGCTTGCATGTGGCGGTGCACAGAATTGAAGCTTTTAGCCTCAGTATGATATGGGTTAAGCAGCAGTTGTACGCTTTCATCTACTGACGAGCAAAAGAAACGCGACATTTTTGGAACCACCTGAAACACTAAAGTGCACGCCTTTATATACTGCTGAGCAAAACAAATGCGACATTTTTGGAATAAAGTGTTTCCGATGATTTCCACAAATGTCGCATTTCTTTTGCTCGTCAGTATACATGAGAGTCACCGACTGTTACTCGCGTTACTGTTACTGTGGTGCTCAATATTTCTTCTCATTCAGAGGTGGGCCTTGTCATCGTTTTGACCTGTGCAATCGAATTTGTAATGTTAATGTCCTCACGGACCGCAGAAAACACCCGCTGCGCTATGTGTTGTATCCCGCGCGAGACTTGGCCCAAACTTGAGCTTTTCTACCTGTGGTACTGACGGGGTATTTGGCCGCATTCCTCTCTTTGACAGTCCAACAATAGGCGTCAATCCTTTGGCTGTCGGTAGCGGATTATGTCGCGATGATTCCTTGCAGGAATCATCGCGACAAAAACCGTTACCGACACGCAAAAGGTTAACAATTGAAATAATCAAAAGGCGATCGGGTCAACAAGGGCCCAGTGAGATTTTTCGTACTGGGAGAGTGTCAAGGCTGGTTACGTGCTAAGCCCAGGGGTCCGAGGTACTCATTATTCAAATGATCACCATCGTCTGGGTTAATTTAGAAGCCACTTCCACGGAATACAAGACTCGTACAACTTATTTTCTTCGGACATGACCCTTGAAGGCCCACGACCGCCGTATCTGTTCAAAGATACACTTCTGCAACAGATAGTTACAAAACGCTACACGCAGGTCTAGTTATGGTTCATTTAGACACAGGAGAACCAGTTCAGCACACGTCGTCTTTATATCAAGTAACCTGACAATGACTCCACTCCATTCTATAAATACAACTCTGTCAATGCGAGAAGCAGCTAAAAATAGATTGACACGCTAACGACAGCGCGGAATAAATAAGTGTTATTACGCGTGTGCTTTTGCTGCGTGTTCAAACCCGCTGTTTCTTCAGATTTATGCGTAATGGTACTTGTCCGCGTACTAAATATGCAAATTATCACCCTCCTCAGTCTGGGTTAATTTGGAAGCATGCTTGCACGGAATACAAGACTCGTACAATTTACTTGCTTGGGACATGACTCTTAAGCATCAAATGAATGGGTTCTGTTGACGCTATTGCCACTTTAACGCCTGTGTCGAGCACGCTGCTCACGTGCAAAGTGGCACAAACTATGGGCGCGTGTTTATCTATGTCCCGTGCAGAAGTGAGAGACTGCCCTTGGGACATGGTAATGTACAAGCACGCAACAAGACTAGGGGCACACATTCTCATGGGCTCCTGCGACTGCAGAGGCGCTCATGAGAATCTATGCCTTTTGTTGACGTTATGTAATTTGGTCTTAAGACTCAGGGTTGACATGAAGCTGCAGGTGCAGGGCTCTTGAGGATCTCTCTTTCTCTGTCTCTCTCTCTGTCTGTGTGTGTGTGTGTGTGTGTGTGTGTGTGTGAGCGTGCATGCGCGAGTTGTGATGTGCATGCGTGCGTACCTGAGTGCGTGTGTGTGTGTGTGTATGTGTGTGTGTATGTATGTGCGTGCGTGGTGCGTGCGTGCGAGCGTGAGCGAATGCATGCATGCCCAGCAGTGTGCGGTATGTGTATGTTTACATGTCTATGTCACTTATGTAGTAGATGTAGCAACGGCAAGTTTGAAAACTGGTCCTGTTACCAATAACTTCTACCGTTGGAAAATAAAGGTTCATTGTTCATTGTTCTCTCTCTCTCTCTCTCTCTCTCTCTCTCTCTCTCTCTCTCTCTCTCTCTCTCTCTCTCTCTCTCTCTCTCTCTCTCTCTGTCCTTTGCTGGCCCATTTCACCGACATCTAGTGCCAGTTTCATGAATGAGCTTAATCCTGCGCCAGACACTAAGCAAGGTGCTCCGCTATAGCGGAGCACCTTGCTTAGTGGCTGGCGCAGGACCAATAACTATAGCGGAGAACCTTGCCTAGTGGCTAGCGCAGGACTAAGCTCACTCATGCAACTGACTTATGTAGTCTTCAGTTGAAAGGAGGAGAGCTGGGGATGGAAGGCTGGGGATGAAGCCGCCGCTGACAGACCGCGTGATTACTGATGGAAATACAATTACAATCTGGGATTCCTTCCGGGACTGGTGGAAAAACCCCGCTGGGGAATACAGCTGAATCGAACGATATTTCCATTGTATTCTAATATAGATCATTTGACATCGGAGCTGACAACGTTTTACGCAAATTAATATCCCCGCAAAGGGCCACTCTTCTATCTTTGAACAAATATCATTCAGTTACGATTGACCTAATACGATTTTTTTTTTAATAAACTCGAACAACGTGTCAGGTTTGCTGCACTGTCGTAAAAAAAAAAAAAATCGAAATTTGTTCATTAAATATGTGCCCCTGATATATTAAGCACAGTACAAGAAAGATCCATTTTTACGTGAATTGGCCAAGTTTTCAAGCCTGAAACAGCGCTGGCATACATGGAGTCTGCATGCTTGACCGCGATATTGAAATCTGCCGGGGGTTCTCTTTATGGGTATTGAAAATGGTTTGTCACCAAATTTGTGCGACTATGGAGCAAAATCGACGAATCATAGAAGTTCAGTAAAAAATATTCCATATCAGGTCAATTGGCACTAAATGATATTTGTTCTTAAAGTGGTACAGAACAGTGTTTCTTTGCGGAGATATTGGGCACAAACGTGCGCTGCGCTCCCCCATGCCTATGCCAGCTAAGACCCTGTGTTTTCAAGTCTAATGCATTTTTATTTTATCGTATCTTTTCCCCGCTGTGCGACAAGTTCATTTTCTTAACACATTAAATCCCACGGCCGCATTTCCCGAATAATGAAAGTGTTAACTAACAAATATGTAAACATTGCAGGAGACTGATCGACCATGATAATTCAAGGGTAGTGCCAGATTAGCTTGGCGCCTAAAGGCGCCAAGCTAATCTGGCATTACCCTTGAATTATCATGGTCGATTTATCTCCTGCTGTTAGGCGCTGCAGTTAAATGGGTTAATTTCTGGTGAAACGCATAGTGGTTTGGACCTTTTTCATTGAAATTGTCCACTGAGTAAAACTAAGTATAACGTGTTTAACCCATTCAGCCCTGAGGCACTACAGCAGGCGATGGGTCGACCAGGATAATTCAAGGGTAGTGCCAGATCATCTTGGCGCCTGTCTAATCTGGCACTACCCTTGAATTATCATGGTCGATCCATCTCCAGCAACAGGTGCACAGTCGTTAGATGACGCCTCCAAAATTTGGGAAATACGTGCGTCGGACTGAATGAATTAATGTATTTTGTTGGCAAACGTACTCAGCAGTAGGTTTAAGCCTTTTCTCCCCAATAAACTGTCTAATCCTTCAATCAGCCAAACACGGCCAAAACCGCTGGCTTCCGCGCTGCATTGTCCGCTACATTCTTTATATCTGACCAAAGGGAGACTATCAAACGTGTAAAGTGCAAAAATGCAAGGACAACATACACCAAACATTAAAACAAACAAACAAAATAACGCCAGAAAATAACACCCCCCTACCCCCATTAAAAACCTGAAATAAATAAATAAATAAAAAGAAAGAAAGAAAGAAAGAAACAACCCCCCCCCCCCGCCCCCATCCACCCCCCCCCTCCCGCCCCCGAAAAAAACAACACAAACAAACAAACAAACAAACAAACAAACAAACAAACAAACAAACAAACACAAACAAACAAAAGCCCCAAAACAAAAACATGAACAAATAATACAAAACAAAACACCCCCCCCCCTCCCCTCTGAAATAAACCTAAACCAACCAAACAAACAAACAAACCAAACAAACAAAGAAATAAAGAAATATACAAACAAACAAAAATCAAACAAACAAACACAAAATAAAGCAGCACAACCCCCCCCCCCCCCCCCGAAAAAAAAAAAGAAAAAAAAAAGAAAAAAAAAGAGAAAAACAAACAACAAACAACAAACAAGGTGCGGATTTCATCCCAAAGTCTACCGTATTGTTTGCAGCTCACATGCGCTTTTCTTTTAGGAACATTTACAGTTGTTCATATTTTTAAGCTTATCCTTCTGATCATTTCCCTCTTCCCTAAGCCAACCTCTGATCAACACACACGCCGGCACACAAATAAAGACGGACGCACGGAGCTTCCCGCCATTAGTACTCTCTGTGGGCTCGTGTAGCGACAGGAATTCTGAAGAAGAATAGCACGAGCAGCAAAATGACGTCACTACACACACACACACACACGCACACACACACACACGCATGCACGCACGCACGCACGCACGCACGCACACACACACACACACACACACACACACACACACACACACACACACACACACACACACACACACACACACACACACACACACACACACGGGCGCCAAATGTGCGTTTTCTAGCAAGGTTTGCGTAGCTAGACGTGACGTCATTTTTATCTTGTTACTTCTTTGCCAAGATTCGGGCTCCGCACGCCCAGCACATCGTGTGCATTCTCCGGAGCGCGCTCCGACTAGCCCCATTTCAAAGTCTATCGTATTTTAACTATGGTAGACAAAAACAACAACAAAATAAAACCTTGAAACACCCCCCCTCTCCCCTTCCCCCCCCCCTATCCCCCCATCAACCCACTTTTAAGAAAGAATTTGACAAAACATTATTTTTACGAAAGTCGTTTTTTTTCCCCGTTGTTATTTATTTTTCCGAAAATGTTCTGTAAACTGTGTGCCAGTTTGAACAATTCTAATTCACAATAAAATACTGTGTGTAGGTAAACAGCAATTAATCTGCAAACAGTGCTTTCTCTTTAGAACAAAAAAAGTTCGTAAACAGTCCAGCCTCAGAGTAAACAGAAATTTATCATGCCATTAACTCTCCACTGGGGGGATTTTCCCCAAGTGTCTCAGAATGTCTGTTGACATTCTACATTGCAAAACTTCTCTCACAGCTGAGCCTACGCAACATTTATTTTTTAACCCTTTGAGCGCCAGTTGAGGCGAACCGTTTCTGAACCTTCCATATACCAACACCCAAAAATCTTAAGTCTGTCCCGGGAACACGGGTAAGATTGGTGTCAGCATGAGGCATAGATCCTCATGAGCCCCCGCGACTGCGGGGGCTCATGAGGATCTATACCTCTTGCAACTGGTGGTGTTCAAATGTGCTCGGCACTGAACGGGTTAATTATGTTTAGTTTGTTTGCGTGACTGGCGGATTGTTCACGTGCTTGAGAAATTATATTGTTAGAACATTAGTAAAATGTCAGGATATTTATAAAGAAAAGATCTAGAACCGCGCCAGTCTTGTTTTTTCCAATCTCATATAATGCATTCTGAAATAACATGTAATAATGATTTTTTTTTAGGTGGGATAATCTCAGAACAAATCTTCTCTCGTCTCCAAGGGCATAGATCCTCATGAGCCCCTGCCTCTTGCTCGCTTTGCATCCTTTGCTGTAGGGTGTGATGTTATTGTAGATATAACACTGGGAGTGAAGGGCGCGTGCCAAACCCACACGTGATAAAAATGGTCGGCGTGTGTCACCGCTAAATTGAATTCGTCCAGCACAGTGGGTTTGGGGATCGTACTTTTAATATACATTTTTTGAGTAGTTGTATTTAAAAAAATCTTTCCCCCGGGTGGGTCTTGTACTTTCAGGTAATTGACACTTCTGTCGAGGCCGTAGCAACACTCCCTGGCCAGTCCCTCATCTTCTCATGTATCTATCGCCCCCCTCTAAGCTCTCAAAACAAACTCACAAACTCCATGTTCCTCACCGAGTTTGACCTCCTCCTCGACCATTACAGCACACGACCCGGAAAACACATCCTTCTTGGCGACTTCAACTTTCACTTCGACAAACCCGACCACACTGACCCAAAACGCCTTTGCACGTCACTATCAAACCACAATCTTACACAACACATCACTAAACCCA
>BTPG01000001.1:247494460-247504460 GCA_036245525.1 Semisulcospira habei
GAGAGAGAGAGAGAGAGAGAGAGAGAGAGAGAGAGAGAGAGAGAAGAGAGAGAGAGAGAGAAAGAGAGAGAGAGAGAGAGAGAGAGAGAGAGAGAGAGAGAGAGAGAGAGAGAGAGAGAGAGAGAGAGAGAGAGAGAGAGAAAGTAAATAAGAAAGAAAGAAAGAGAAAACAACAACAAAAACAACAACAACAAT
Organism: Semisulcospira habei; assembly: GCA_036245525.1. Classification (NCBI taxonomy): domain Eukaryota; kingdom Metazoa; phylum Mollusca; class Gastropoda; family Semisulcospiridae; genus Semisulcospira; species Semisulcospira habei. The sequence goes on from BTPG01000001.1 coordinate 247,494,656, forward strand.
AAATAAATGTAGTACTCACAGTTAGGTGTCAGCTAATCGGTCAAACGTCAGAAGAGACGCCGACCCACTTGGAAATTGTTATGGTCTACACAGCGGTGGTCCACGTCCAGATGCTGGCTCAGCCAAAATTTGGACAAGCTGTGAACAGCAACCCGTCTCACAATTTTCTGGGGCTTTTAAACTGGCCGCGAAGCAAATTGTGGTTGTGTAACAGTCCACTGTACTAATCTATTGCTCATCTGCTTAAGACACAGATTATCAAAAGTCCATGCCATGCAAGGGCTCATGGTTATCTATGTATGCCTTTTGCCTCCCGCATGATAATCTATATTGTGCTTGTAATGTTCGGTCCTGCTCCTATTGAGTCACTTGTGAGAGTCCCTTAGTCACTTTCGTACACACACAAAGCATAGAATCTCATAAACCCAAGCAGCCAAAGGGTGTCCATAAGAATCTACGCCACATACTGGGGCTTTAAAAAAAATTATCCCAGCACGCTAAAGACTGCCAGGCAGAAGTCGGCCGCAGTGGGCCCGCGCACAGTTGGGTGCGCGGGCCCACTACGGCGGACTTCAGCCCGATTGCCTTTGCTACTAGTATATTTTTCTGATCTCCTCAAACCGCCGAAGCAAGTTGTGGGCTGACGGGCTCAGTACTCTAGACTCAGTCTGTGCGGTCAACGTCGTGTCTGCCAGCTTCATTATGGTCTGCGAGTGACGCGGCGCCAACGTGGTGATACAATTAACGTTGTAAGTGGGATGCTAACAAAGATATCGATGACTTTATTGGGTGAATGCCGTGGCTGAGGAAATCGCTCGGGGTAAATCTATGACTCTGTGTGTGTGGGGGGGGGGGGGGGGGGGAGGGAGGGGGGATCAAAATGCGCAAAGGCCATCGGGACGAGGCAAGTCCTAGCGCGGGCCAACGGCGGCCGACGTCGGCCCGATGGCCTTTTGCGCATTGGGAATTCCATCAGGTAAAAAAATACCTAATTACAAACTTTTTCCCCCCCTTATGATAAGGTTATGGTTATGGTAGTTGTATTTCACACGTTCACTATAAGTGACTTTATAGAAAGGTCATGCTTAAAAACAAACAGCTGCCCATTGACATTCGGTGGTCTTATGAAAGCTTAATTTCCACCGACGTCATAATTATGTCGTTTAGTAAGCTGTGAAATGGCACGGTTATCTCGAAGCGAACAATGTAGGCTAGGCTGCCAGCGCCGTACGGTGTGGCTTTTCAGCAGCGCTTCTAGGCACCACAGGCATACGTTGGAAATTGGCAACGCTCCTAAGTCACACATAGCGTAGTCGTTTGTTGTCTCGAAAAATTTGGAGCAGTACGGCAAAATTCATCATGGCAGCAAAACTCTTGCTCTTCTGAAATAGGAGAACGTTAACTCATTGTGCCGGAGGTACTAAATACCCACATTTTGGAGCTGTCCTCTGAGGACCGCATTACAATTCAGGAGATAGATCGATCATGATAGTTCGAGCCTAGAGGCGCCAAACTATTCTGCCACCACCCTTGAACTATCACGGTCGAGCCATATCTTGCTGTGGTGTGTCGCGGACAGAATGAGTTAATCATGCATGGCGTACATTCTCGAGGCCCCGCCCTCTTCAGTTCAGTACAGCTACAGGCTTTCACGGGAAAAGTCGCCTGTTAGATGTTGTAATAACCAAATGAGTTAGGATTTGAAATAACGAGTATAAAACATTTCAATAAATAAAGAAATTATGTTGCTTACTGTACCATAGACCCCGTTGTGCGCAACCACACTGTTTGCAGGAAAAAGTGGCCTTAAACGACAGGTGCTCTCGTAAGAGAAGTCTTGAAAGACAAAAGGTGTCACCTGTCATTTACGACCATCATTTCGGTGGCTACAGCCACATTCACAGCTACAGCCACCTAACTGATGGCCGTTAATGACAGGTGGCACTTTTTGCCCTTCAGGACTTCTCTTGGTCCTGAATGATAGGAGATCTCTCATAGGGTTTGGTCACTCGCAACAGGTTGTGCTGTATTGCAAACTTAGCTCATTCAGCCTTGAAAATCAAGACATGGATCGAGCATGATAGTTGGAGGATGGTGCCAGAATAGCTTGGCGCCCGTAGGCGCCAAGCTATTCTGGCACCATCCTCCAACTATCATGCTCGATCTGTCTCTAGAATTGTTTTACAGTCCTTCAGAGAGCAACTTCAAAATTGGCGGATTTCGGTCCTGGGGCAGAATGTGTTAACGCCACACAGTTAGTCTGTCGGTGTGGATACACTAATTACAATTTTTAAAAAATATTAAATTGGGACCTAACACTTGCTTCCTAGTAAGAGAAGTAGCAGGCGCAGACAATGACTAAGTAGGTTTAGGAGTTACAGACAACGGATATTAGACGCGCATAGGGTAGTGGGCAACAGGTATTGGGAACACCCGCAGTCGTTGGCACCACTCAGATGACGCAATGCCGTGTTCCAGGGCTTGACGATACTCGGTTTCTGTCATTGCGTAGGGCAGGGAGCATCGCTGGTCAACAGTATACGTAATTACCGTACTTAGTGGTTCAGCCTAAGCCTGACAATTTGACTTACCGTTAAGTCCAAGCCGGCAGCTGCTGCATATTGCGCCCACCAGCGAGGCCCGAGGGTTGCAACTAGTGCTAACTTTACATAACTAAACGAGCGTATGGTATGGTATGGTACGGTATCTCCAAGGCGCACATATCCGTCTAATTAAAGATGCTCAAGGCGGCGCCGCCGCAGCGTCCATCGCCGACAACAGCCCAAATCGGAGATACACGCGCCAGGTTGCACAATGCGGGCGCACAGCTGAGAATGGAACCGCCAACCAGTCGGATAGTAAAGACTGGCCGCCGGTTGATTAGTTCAGGTTTAACGTCCACGGCACCGAAGTGATAATGGACGGCCCTGACGGGCGGGTTATGGGGTACAGGGAAATCAATTACCTATGGAGTACGACCTGAACACTGATCAACTCAGGCGCACTCCAACTGTGCCACTTTGATTTACCAGGACCTTTCAACGGACATGCTATTGAACAAGCCCGTCTTTTTCCCCTGGGTTGCGAGTTCAGCTACCGGGGCCGAGACGGGGATTCGAACCCACGACCCGGCAATTCCCTTCGCCCTCCTGCTCCGACGCTTAACCGCCTGAGCTATTTCGGACTCTAGACTGGCCGGTACCGCGCGCACGGTCTTTAGACTGACCTATGTTTAGTAGGGTGAGAATTCGAACGGCTAACCAAGCAGACTTCGAGCAGCCGTGGCTACGTTCATAGCCGCAACACGGCTCGCTGTCATTCGAGCTCTGCTGGCAGCTGAATTATCTAGGCTCGTTCATAGCCGCAACACGGGCCGCTGTCATTCGAGCTCTGCTGGCAGCTGAATTATCTAGGCTCGTTCATAGCCGCAAAACGGCTCGCTGTCATTCGAGCTCTGCTGGCAGCTTAATTATCTAGGCTCGTTCATAGCCGCAAAACGGCTCGCTGTCATTCGAGCTCTGCTGGCAGCTGAATTATCTAGGCTCGTTCATAGCCGAAACACGGGCCGCTGTCATTCGAGCTCTGCTGGCAGCTGAATTATCTAGGCTCGGATTTGTTCAATAGCATGTCCGTTGAAAGGTCCTGGTAAATCGAAGTGGCACAGTTGGAGTGCCCGCCTGAGTTAATCAGTGTTCAGGTCGTACTCCATAGGTAATAGATTTCCCTGTCCCTCAGAACCCGCCCGTCAGGGCAGTCCATGATCACCTCGGTGCTGTGGACGTTAAACCCGAACTAACCAACCAACCTGAATTATCTCCGCCATACGTACTCGCGCGCACGTAGTACAGAGCATCTTACGTGCTTCCTGGTACTAAGTCAAGTTACATTAGAACTGCAGCCACCTCCTCCCCACCTCCGCCAACATAAATGCGTTGTTTGATATGTCTATACATCTCGATTTATATTCGATTAATAATAAATAATACTTGATCTTGGTATCCGGTGTTTTGTCTTTTGTGAGCATGGCATGTAGTTATCTGGTCAGAGAATTCTCAGAGTGCTTTTTGCTGAGTGCGTATTTCAGAGAGCTTGTGCTGAATGTCCAGAGTAGCAGTGCCCACTTTTTTGTTTAGTTTCACAGCATAGCATATTGTTTGTAACCATGACATGCTGTTATCTGGTCAGGGTATTCTCAGACTGCTTGCGCTGAGTGCGTACCTCAGAGTGCTTGTGCTGATTGACCAGGTAGCAGTGTCTACTTTCTGTTATTTAGTTGACAGCATAGCATATTGTCTGTGAACATGGTATGCATGTATCTGGTCAGCGTATTCTCAGTGCTTGTGCTGAGTGCGCACAACAGAGTGCTTGTGCTGAGTGACCAGGTAGCAGAGTCCACATTGTTTTATTTACTTTGACAGAATAGCATATTGTTTATGATCATAGTATGCACTTATCTGGTCAGCGTATTATCAGAGTGCTTGTGCTGAGTGCGCACAACAGAGTGCGTGTGCTGAGTGACCAGGTAACAGTGTCCACTTTCCTCTATTTAGATTGACAGCATTGGAATTTGGATCTTGTTTGTTGGCCGTGGCATGCAGTTACCTGGTCAACGTATTCTCAGAGTGCTTGTGCTGAGTGCGTACCCCAGAGTGCTTGTGCTGAGTGACCAGGTAGCAGTGTCCATTTTATTTTATTTAGTTTAACAGCATTGGAATTAGGATCTTGTGTGTTGACCGTCACATGCAGTTATCTGGTCAGCGTATTCTCAGAGTGCTTGTGCTGAGTGCGCATTTCAGAGTGCTTGTGCTAAATGACCAGGTAGCAGTGAACTGTTATCATAATTTGTCATTATTTGTTGTCTCTATTATATGTGTATTTTTGTGTATGTTTGCTTGTACTGGGGAAGGTAGTTTTGACCCTCAAAAAATAAAGACGCACACAACCTTCAAATAAGTCTATATCGTTTTGCTCAATTACTATTGATCCTGCATTTAATACTCACGGTGGGCGCGCCCCCTTTTGCCCAAACATTGAATTCTTTCAGTCTGATCAGTGTGAACAATATGTAAAGCATGTAATCTGTGTGTACTGAACGAGCAGAACGTGTACTTACTACATGACAGAGTAGATGAGCATATACTAATAGGTTGAATAAATACTTTCATGAATGGTCTGTTGTGGAACTCTGGTGTCATTTTATATTCATGTATGTGCTTTGTGTATTTAGGCCTGTTTATCATTTACATGTACACTATGTACAATAATGGTGGTGGTCAAGAGTTTGGTCACATAAACCTTCCGTAATAACAAAAGATTAACTGAGTTTAGGGCAGTTCACCGTTACAATTCATGACACTCGCTTTTGTCCAGTGACATGCTGTATTTGAAAAGAGGGGATTTTGGCGAGCGGTTAATTATACAGTCCCACTAATGCCCTCATTTCAGATACATCAAGCGTAAATGTCCTATTTTAGCAATTACAGTATTAACTCATTCAGCCCTGACTCACTACAGAAGGAGATGGGTCGACCATGATAATTCAAGGGCAGTGCCAGGTTAGCTTGGCGCCTGTCGGCGCCAAGCTAATCTGGCACTGCCTTTGAATTATTATGGTCGATCCATCTCCTGCAACAGGTGCATAGTCGTTAGATGACGCCTCCAAAATTTGGGAAATACGTACGCCGGGCTAAATGAGTTAAGCTGAAAAAATCTGCCTGAAAAAGCCTGTTACGTTTGTGGTTGTGTTATTCTTTTTTGGGCATGCGTGTGTTGATCATACCGATGTTCAGCTGAGTTATTTTAGATTAGAATCACGTACCTTTTTAGCATGATTAGTTTCCTTTTTGCATGGAGAATTGCGATCGATTTTATTTGCGTAACTAGAATGTTCCACATTTCGCTAACTTGTAGAAAAGTCCGTGGAAGGTTCGGGAAAAGGCGCGATTGTTCTAGTGACCTCAAACATGACGTCAAAGTTTTGTAGCACACATGTTGGTTACATTTCATGACGCTTACGTAATGCACCTAGATTTTAGTGGAAGTTGTAGAATAATCTTAACTCATTCATTTCCCAAATTTTGGAGGCGTCATCTAATGACTATGCACCAGTTGCAGGAGATGGATCAGCCATGATAATTCAAGAGCAGTGCCAGATTAGCTTGGCGCCGACAGGAAACGTGACCAAAATTATTAATATTAATTATTAAAAAGAATACTTAACCCATTCAGCTCTGACGCACTACAGCAGGAGATGGGTCGACCATGATACTTCAAGGGTAGTGCCAGATTAACTACAACATACAACTTTGCTCACCTTGGTGAAAAAACTAAATAAAGCCATACTCAAAACAGTCAAAACTCTGCTTTAGGTGTCTGCTTCAGGTAGTTAATTTCTCCCAAAAAATTTGTTAACCCCCCCCCCCAACATGTAAGTGATCCGGCCCTGGTGTATGAGTGCTTTCAGTGGTGGTGTTGGTGGTAGATGAATGCGTGTGTGTGTGTGTGTTGAGAGAGTTAATTTGTGATATTAATTGTCTAGTTTTAAATTCCCTCCTGGTGTGTAGGGCATACATTATCTTTTCTTTTCTGTCCTATTATTATCCTATCTAATAGTTATAATAATAATAATAATAATAATAATAATAATAATAATAATAATAATAATAATAATAATAATAATAGTAATGGTATTTATATAGTGACTAACCTCCTGACGAAGCTCTAGGCGCTTTACAATAAACACACAGTATGCAAACAAAAATACAAATAGATATTAACAAAATAAAAGAAAAAAACTAAACAGCCACAAAAACACTGGTGTGTATGTGCACATACACGATCACGATCACGCACACACACACACACAAACACACACACACACGCGCGCGCGCACGCACGCACACACACACACACACTTATCTTATCTTACCTCATCTTATCTTATCTGATTTACCTTACCTTACCTTATCTTAACATGCCGGATCGGTCGGGGCCCGGATCACCAACGACCGCACACCCCATTGGAGGTCTCCAGGGTGGGGGCGACAAGTGTGTTACTGGAACCAAACCCACCATCAAGCTGCCCACGCAAGGAATAACTATCGGAACTTGGAACGTTCGCACACTCTACCAGTGCGGCAAAGTGAAGGAACTCACCCACGAGTTGAAGCGCTATCGCTGGGACATTGTAGGACTTGCAGAAGTTCGATGGACAGGCTTCGGAGAAACAACAACAGATGAAGGCCATAAAATCTGGTTCAGCGGAAAAGAAACCAAGCACGAACATGGCGTAGCTTTTATCGTAAGGAAAGAGGTGGCTGGAACTGTCATCAGCTGCACCCCCGTGTCAAGCAGACTAATCTCCCTCCGCATCTCCGCCCGACCGCACAACATCACTATCATTCAAGTATACGCTCCAACAGCAGATCATGATGATGAAGAATTAGAAGAATTTTACGAACAACTGGACAACATCATCAAGAAAACACCTAAGAAAGACATTCTGACTGTCCTCGGTGACTGGAATGCAAAGATCGGCCCTGACGCCTACCAACAATGGGCAGGAACAGCTGGCAAGTTTGGCCTTGGAGAAACAAACGACAGAGGCCTGCGACTTTTAGAGTTCGCACAGAGTCACCGTCTCACCGTTGCTAATACCCTCCATCCACACAAGAAGTCAAGAACAGTGACATGGCAATCGCCAGGAGGCCTGGTCCATAACCAGATTGACTTCATCTTGCTGCCTCGACGATTCAAATCCAGCGTTAACAAAGCACAAACGAGGTCCTTTCCTGGCGCTGATATTGGCAGCGACCACAACCTCGTCCTTACTAGCCTCAAGTTGAAGCTGGCATTGAAACGAGATAGCAAGAGCCCTCGCATCAGATTCGACCTCCAGAAGCTAAAAGACCCGGAAGTAGAAGAGCTCTTCCAAGCCCAGGTGGGAGGCAGATTTGCAGCCTTGGCTACTTTGGACTGCGACGTAGACACCCTTGCTGGAAATATAAAAGAGGTGTTACTTTCTACAGCAGAAGAAGTGCTGGGGAAGCAGAGGAAGCGCAAACAGCCCTGGGTCACCGATGACATCCTCGATCTCTGTGATGAGAGGAGAGCCTGGAAGAATAAGAGAGGCCAAGACCTCACATCAGCAAACAAGTACAGACTTGTCAACAAGAAGATCAGGAAGAGGATGAAAGAAGCCAAAGAAGATTGGATTGAAGACCAGTGTTGTAGCGTGGAAGAGGGCATGGCAAACGGCAACAGCAAGAAGGCTTATGAAACGCTAAGGACCCTCACCAAGACTCAACAGCGAACAGCCACAGTCATCGAAGACAGCAGCGGCCAACTCCTTACGGAAAACACTGCTGTACTAAACAGATGGACTGAGTACTGCCGAGACTTGTATAACTACAAGGCTGAGCCAGACACCAGCATCCTCCAAAACAACCAGGCTGGGGCCAGGAAGGCTGAAGACCTGCCAGTGTTAGCTGAAGAGGTGGAAGCAGCCGTACGCGGCCTGAAGGGAGGAAAGTCTCCAGGTATAGACAACGTACCTGCTGAACTGTTGAAACATGGAGGAGAAGTAACAACGAAGGTCCTCACTACACTCTGTCAAAAGATCTGGGAGCAAAAGAAATGGTCAGTAGAATGGACACAGTCTCTAGTGATCCCGCTCCCCAAGAAAGGAAACCTGAAACAGTGCCAGAACTACAGAACTATCAGTCTGATAAGTCACCCTAGCAAAGTAATGCTTAGAATCATTCTCAACCGCCTCAAAACTTTCGCCGAGGAACTGCTGGCAGAAGAACAGGCTGGCTTCAGAGTTGGAAGAAGCACTGTAGAGCAGATTTTCAACTGCCGCGTCCTGATCGAGAAACATCTGCAGCATCAGCGCGAACTCTACCACAACTTCATTGATTTCAGGAAAGCATTTGATCGCGTCTGGCACGACGGACTCTGGCAAGTCATGAGATCGTTCAACATAGAGGAGGGACTGATCCAAATGATAGAAGCGCTTTACAAGAACGCCTGCAGCGCGGTTCTACTTAACAATCAGTCAGGCGAGTTCTTCAGGACGACGATCGGTGTCCGTCAAGGATGCCTGCTCTCTCCTGTCCTTTTCAACATATTCCTGGAGAAGATCATGCAGGAAACCCTCCACGACCACCATACTTCAATCTCTATTGGTGGCAGATCCCTGTGCAATCTTCGATTCGCAGACGACATTGACCTCATGGCAGGCAGCAACAGTGAGCTCCAAAACCTGACAGACAAACTTTCAAGTAGCGCAGGGTCTTATGGCATGGAGATCAGTACGGATAAAAGCAAAGTGATGATCAACACCACAAGCGACAGCAGCAGCAATATTCACATGAATGGCCAGAAGCTAGAAGAGGTCAATAGCTTCAAGTACTTGGGAGCCACCCTGTCCAAAGACGGTAGTTGCATAGCAGAGATCCGTATCAGGATAGGTACAGCAACATCCGCAATGGCCAGGCTGGACAGGATATGGCGAAGTAACTCCATCATCTTCACCATCAAGTACAGGCTTTACAAGTCCCTCGTAGTGTCTATTCTACTCTACGGCTGTGAGACTTGGACACTGCTTGCAGACTCAGAAAAGAAAATCCAGGCCTTTGAGAACAAGTGCCTGAGGAAGTTGCTCCGCATCTCGTACCGCGAGCACAAGACCAACGAATATGTACGGAGCATCGTCACTTCCCTGGTGGGCCCACATGAACCCCTTCTGGCAACTGTGAAACGGCGCAAGCTTGCTTGGTTTGGCCACGTGACCCCACACAACACC
>BTPG01000001.1:247509460-247581960 GCA_036245525.1 Semisulcospira habei
GCTCAGAACCCTGGCCATACCTTCCACTACAGCCACTGCGGTTGAACCTGCCTGTCTCGGATTGGCCTCCGCAGCCATGAACAAGTCTGCAGACGTCGTGGGCAACTCCTATAAAATCTTCGTTCGCGAAGTCAAGCCAAGAGAGACTGATGAAGTATTTTCTTTCATGCGGACTTGGCGAGAATTCCATCAGGTCAAACTTTACTTCATTACAAACTTTTACTCTGTTCATATGATAAGTTTCATTATTATTGTAATTATATTTCAGACGTTAACTGTGCGTTACTTTATAAACAAGTCATGAAGAGTGCTGCGCATTGACTTCCGGGGTCATATAAAAGGTTAATTTCCACTGACGTCATTTTAGTAAGCGGAGAATTGACACCGTTATTTCAAGTCGACGCGAACAAAGTAGGCTACACTGCAGACGACCGCCTTACTACGTAAAAGGATGTCCGGTCGTGCGCGGGCCGATTCAATGATCTTTTGCGTGCTGGGTTTGACGTCCACAACTGAAATGATATGACGAGCGTGGTGATAATGTTTATAGTGAGGTTACGTTTGCACCAAACGACTCCCAACAACGAACGAGAGCTAAGTCACGGCGGATTACTACCAGCTTCTACGATAATCATAGACATAACACTCTAAACATCTCCAAGAGACATAGATCATCATGAGGGCTGCGGGCTCATGAGGACCTATGCCTTTTGGTTTGGAGTGTCGTCTAAGCTTTATCGTAGAACCTGGTTACGCTGTCCGCCGTGATTTCGCCGCTTTCGTACGTTGTCGGGAGTCGTTCGATGCAAACGCAACCTCTTTAATATCAATGATAGTTAGGGAATTCACAAGGACCATTAATATCTGCTGGACTTTCCACGCGCCGCTTATGTCAGGTTACTGAAGTCCGTAACACACCATCATTGTTTTAGGACAGCAAGTGAATGGACGGAAGTTCATGAACTGAAATCTTCAAATAAGTCACGGTAATAAATGAATCCCCGTTCAGCACCAAAGGCGCCCGTCACGATAACTCAAGGCAAAGTGCTACGGTTTCTTCGCATACCCAATACGCGAAAGGCCATCGGGCCGACGTCGGCCCAATGGGCTTTTGCGTTTTGGGTAAACCCGACCGCAGTAGAAGCTCAATGCAAGCTGACATGAAGAAACCGTAGGTGTAGCATGGTCTTGCGTGGACTTGACGGGCGACTTAAGTCGGGACAAGTCTGTAGGCAGCAGAGTAGACAAGATGAGGATTTTATCCCAAAGTCTACCGTATTATTTGGAGCTCACATGCGTTTTTCATGTAGGAATATTCAGAGTTCACGTTCATATTTTTAAGCTTATCCTTCTGATCCAATTCCCTCCTCTCTAACCCAACCTCTGATCAAAACACACCGGCGCACACAAGACGGACACATGGCGCTTCCCACCATTAGTATGCTCTGTGGTCTGATGTAGCGACAGGAATTCTGAAGAGGAAGAATAGCACGAGCAGCGAAATGACGTCACACTTCACGTCATGGCATCGCTAGGCCCTAAAAGCCGTGTACACAGTGACGATTTTGCTGTCAATTTAAAAACAATGTACTGCAACAATTTAGAAACATTGTGTAACACTGACGTGTTTGGCGCCTTTACGTCACCGTCACGATCCTTCTCGAGAGTCGAGAATTCTTACTTTTTATTCTGCAATGAATTACTTCTTACGAAAAAGTTAAAATGTACTAGCTAGCTAACGAACTCATCCAATGTCTATTTCCAAGCTAGCTATATCTAAAATTCCGAGTGAATAGAACAAAAATTACGGACTCAAATGCGGTCAACCCACTTTATATAAACGGCATTTTTTCTCTTTAAACAGTACATCATTTAAAATATGCTCGGAGGCTCTCCGAAATGCATCTCGGTCAAAGCATTTCCTAAAGTTTCAGGGCCTGTACGTACGCAAACACCCGAGACACTCATGTCTACACACACACACACACACACACACACACACACACACACACACACACACACACACACACACACACACACACACACACACACACACACACGCACGCACACACACACACACACACACACACACACACACGGCGCACACACACACACACACACACACACACACACACACACACACACACACACACACAGTACACACACACACACACACACACACACACACACACACACACACACACACACACACACACACACATATGGCGTTTCCCGCCATATGTACGTTCAACAGCGCGGTTAGGGTAGCTAGGCATGACGTAATAATTTGTATCGTGTTACTTCACTGTCAGAGTCTGATGAGTGCCCGCCTATCAGTTTCGTCATTTGCATGCTTCGGAACGTGCTCCGACCAGCCCCATCTCAAAACCTACCGTATCTTCAATACGGTAGACAAAAACGGGTTTTCTTTTCCAAAGAAACATTTTTCTATACCACTTTAAGAACAAATATCATTTAGTGCCAATTGACCTAATAATATGAACTATTTTTTTTTTTTTTACTAAACTCCTATGATTTGTTGATTTTGCTGTACAGTCGTGAAACAATTGGTGCAAAGACTGCAAGAACAAAGCCATTTCCAATACCCTAACAGAGCCCCGGCGGCCAGATTTCAATATCGAGGTCGAGCATTAATGCGGACTTCATGTATGGTTGCGTTGTTTCAGGTTTGAAAACTTGGTCAGCTTCTAGGAAAACGGATCTTTATCACACTGGGTTCGATATATCTGGTGCACATTTAGAGATGTAAAATCAGCCATTTCATGACAAAATTCCGAATTTTTTCGACCGTACAGTAAAACTTGTCACATTTTTCGAGTTTCTTGAAATAATACGTATTAGGTCAACTGACACTGAATAATATTTGTTCTAAGATTGGTAAAGATTATTTGTTGTTGTTGTTGCGAAGATATCTGCGACAAAAGCTTTGCGCTGCGATGTCAAACGACCTGTATTTCGCTATTCACGTTCAGCTCAGATCATGTGTACTCAAAGTGTTACGTGCTTGCCAAAATATTAAAATGCTTTAACTCATTCAGCTCCGACACGCCGCAGCAAGACCTGGATCGAGAATGATAGTTCAAGGGTGGTGCCAGAATAGCTTGGCGCCCATAGGCGCCAAGCTATTCTGGCACCACCCTTGAACTATCATGCTCGACCTGTCTCTAGAATTGTAACACGGTCCTTCAGAGGGCACCTTCAAAATGGGGGGGGGGGGGGGGGGGGGAGGGGGGAGGGGGGGGGGATTTCGGTCCTGGGGTAGAATGTGTTAAATAAGCTCTTTCAGTTGGGGATTGTGTACGGACGTTATCTTTATAGATCTCTTTTGGGGATTGTGTACGGACGTTATCTTCATAGATCTCTTTTGGGGATTGTGTACGGACGTTATCTTTATAGATCTCTTTTGGGGATTGTGTACGGACGTTATCTTCATAGATCTCTTTTGGGGATTGTGTACGGACGTTATCTTTATAGATCTCTTTTGGGGATTGTGTACGGACGTTTTCTTCATAGATCTCTTTTGGGGATTGTGTAAGGACGTTATCTTCATAGATCTCTTTTGGGGATTGTGTACGGACGTTATCTTTATAGATCTCTTTTGGGGATTGTGTACGGACGTTATCTTTATAGATCTCTTTTGGGGATTGTGTACGGACGTTATCTTTATAGATCTCTTTTGGGGATTGTGTACGGACGTTATCTTCATAGATCTCTTCTGGGGATTGTGTACGGACGTTATCTTTATAGATCTCTTTTGGGGATTGTGTACGGACGTTATCTTCATAGATCTCTTTTGGGGATTGTGTACGGACGTTATCTTCATAGATCTCTTTTGGGGATTGTGTACGGACGTTATCTTCATAGATCTCTTTTGGGGATTGTGTACGGACGTTATCTTCATAGATCTCTTTTGGGGATTGTGTACGGACGTTATCTTCATAGATCTCTTTTGGGGATTGTGTACGGACGTTTTCTTCATAGATCTCTTTTGGGGATTGTGTACGGACGTTTTCTTCATAGATCTCTTTTGGGGATTGTGTACGGACGTTATCTTCATAGATCTCTTTTGGGGATTGTGTACGGACGTTTTCTTCATAGATCTCTTTTGGGGATTGTGTACGGACGTTTTCTTCATAGATCTCTTTTGGGGATTGTGTACGGACGTTTTCTTCATAGAGCTGTGTGATTTTCATGACTATGAGAGGCCATTAACCCTTTCCCTGCCACTGTACGTACATTTTCAGTTTCTGAAATTGGGGTTCATTCAACGACCAAATGCCAACACCGCCGAAGAAACACTCAGCCAGAGGCATAGATCTACATGAGCCCCCGCAGTCGCGGGGGCTCATGAGGATCTACGTCTCTTGCAGGTGGATCATGTTCACATTTTACCTAGACAGTGAAAGGGGGTTAAAGACCCGACGTTGACTGACTACGTACAGCATATAATTATCGTGGTGTCCGCTATTAGTTTTATATATATATATATATATATATATATATATATATATATATATATATATATATATATATATATATATATATATATATATATATATATATATATATATATATATATATATATATATATATATATATATATATATTATATATATATATATATATATATATATATATATATATATATATATATATATATATATATATATATATATATATATATATATATATTTATATATATATATATATATATATATATATATATATATATATATATATATATATTTTAATATTTCAGAGCACAATATAACACAGACATTGCCTCAAGTTCAAATTTCTTTAGCGTAAAAGGTACTTTCACAACTTGTAACGTAACTGAACATTTCAAATTTTAAAAAAAGGTTAAACAGACACCGTAAGCTGGGGTACCAGGGATACCAAGGGGGTACCAGGCAAATCAATCTTTTCCTGTGTCGCTAAAATATCACGTTTACAAAAAAATAAGACTGTCAGCAAGTAATTGGGCATGAGATGACAAAAGGAATAGGTACGATTTTCTCATTTGGTAAATAACTGTTACATCACTTTCATAATGACAGGATGGCTACTTGTAATATTCATAAGAACCTATTACGTCACCCTTTGTTAACTTTGTGGTGCTGTTTTACATCCAGTCACATGACAACCTTGACTTAAAGTGTGACTAACGTCAAATTTGTACGCCCAAAGTTATTTAAAATGTTGTTTCCGGTATGTCTTGAACTGCCTTTTTGGTACTGTCGAAATTACGATGCGGAGTCAGCGATCGTAAAATCGAGCTTCTCTGATCCTTTCTTCAGTCATAACGGCTGATCGGTTCACTTTTGAGCGAAATGACTTGTATCATTCGAATCAGAATTGAACAGTCTACCGAGACGATTCTACTTCAAAAGCTGACATTAGAGGCACTTTAAGAAGACTAATAAAGCCGATTGACTTTCAATATGAAGTAGGGTTAATTAATTAATCAAATAGTTAATTGATTGATTGATTGATTGATTGATTGATTGATTGATTGATTAAGAAAGCAGGTTTGACAAGGTTAACCCATATCATACTGAGGCTAAAAGCTTCAAATTTGTACACTGCCATATGCAAGCTACATTATAGTACTTACAGAAAAGGATATAGACCAATGGCTTTAGTTCCAGAGTGTAGCCAGAATAGCTTGCTATTCTGGCACTACCCTTGAACTATTTTAGTCAAACCTATTTCACTCACTGGTCTATTCCGAATGACACGGTTAAAGAGTGGTGGTATGTTGATCTTTGTACTTTTCGACGAAAGGCCTGTGAGCACTGAGTATCCAGCGCGTCTGACCAGGCCTGCCACACGGGTCTCTGTGCCCGCCACCCTACTGTGGCCTTGAGGGTGTAACCAACCAACATTATTGTGGCCACTAGGTATTAACTGATACAGCCCCGACGCACTACAGCAGGAGATGGATCGACCATGATAATTCAAGGGTAGTGCCAGATGAGCTTGGCGCCGTCAGGCGCCAAGCTCATTTGGCACTACCCTTGAATTATCATGGTCGATCCATCTCCTGCAGCTGGTATGTAATCAGATGGCACCTCCGAAAGTTGGGAAATGCGGCCGTGGGGTTAAGAGGGTTAAAGTGAGCCAACCAACAGCCTCGGACCGGCGTTCTCGTGAGAACATATATATCCTACTACCCGATAAAGGCTGCATAGGAGATTAGCAAACCATGTTCTGATAATCGAGGTCCTGAAATAGAAGCTGGACGAGTGATACGGGCTTCCCCGTTTAACCCCTTGACTGGCAATGATGATACCGCTCGGGGGAGGGGGGGGGGGGGGGGGGAACAGCCACGTAACTATACACGTCTTTTCCGCGGCCGAGCAGAATCGTCAGTAGCAGTCAAGGGGTTAAACCACTTAGTGCACCCATTGCTGTCCCTAAGCCAACCCAGTTTCCGTTCGCAAGAGGCATAGACTCTCTTCGGCCACTGCAGGCGCAGTGAGAATATGCGCCGCTTGCTGGTACTTGCATCACGGCTGTTCATTTTTGGGAATGTCAGGTTAGCTGGTGACGGTGCGTGGCTGGGTGAATTTGGCAAGTGGCCTGTCCCTGTGCGGTTCTCAAATGTTCGTATGTCTGGTCATTGCTGATCATTTAGAGCTCTCTGTATGAAAAACCCACAAAGACCGGCTGGCTGGCCGTGGTAGACGACTGTCAACACGTCTTGGCACAGGAGCATTAAGTCATTCAAGTCCAACACGCGAACGGCAAGACATGGATCGAGCGTCTTCAGGAGGCAATTTCAAAATTTGCGGATTTCGGTCCTGGAGCTGAATGTGTTAAGACTGACCGGGACAAAGTCTTTATCGCTGACAAACTAATCTACTACGAAGAACCCAACGGAGAAAGAAACACGCTTAATAAAGACAATCACAACATGAGTTATTAATATTTCAGGTAAGAAAACTTTATTTCTTTAAAACGGAAAAACAAACACGCATGGTGATAAATCCTTTGCTCTCTCCGCCGCACAGCTGCTTCTCTTTTCAGCGAAGAGACGAAGTGGCAACTCAGTTGTATACTTGTTTGTTGAAAATGGGTTTTACCCGAAATATTGATAAGCTGTGTTGCAAATGTCTTTTCTAAGCGTGTTTCTTTCTCCGTTGGGTTCTTCTTTGCATTTTACACGCTTGGCACCTTCTTTTGTCTGCATTTTAAAAATCTACCTGTAATTTAAAACACGACACATTTTTTTTTTTTTTTTTTTTTTTTTTTTTTTTTTTACAGTGGTGAGGGAAACAGACAGGGACCTGAAGCATTTTCTTGTTACCGTCTGAGCATCAGGACACCGCCATTTAAAACATGTTCTTCTGCTGTGTCCGTGGAGGAGGTAAGCAATTTCGAAATATCTTAGCCTGCCGTCTTGACCGCCGATGGATTACATGGTCCAAGGACAGACAACAGCCATTTTGAAACACTTTACTGCCAGTCGACGCATATATTGTTTTATTCAAAGACCATGAGCCACAACCGTCAAAGGAACATAAATGCAAATCGGTCTCGGCAAGAAACAGATCCTCATGAGCCCCCGCGACTGAGAGGGCTCATGAGGATCTATGTCTCTTGCAGTTAGATTGGTTTTGGAAATTAAGGGCTTTAAACATCTTGGAGAGACCCGAGTCGGACGAATCCAGACGGTTTCAATCTTAAAGTCATGCATGGCTTGCATGCAGACCTCATGGATGATATTTCACTAGTAAAAACAACACCACCACCAGCAGCAGAAGCAGCAACAGCAGCAGCAGAAGCAACAACAACAACAACAACAGTAACAACAACAACAGTAACAGTAACAACAACAACAAAACTTGGACAACTGTGCTTATTCACAAGTCGGTCATTGTATTACAGGGTTGGACTTGATATGCATGGCAACTTCCGATTTGTTACGACCGAAGAGCAAAATGGACAATCGTAAGAGTTAGCTGAAAGTACATCCTATTAAGTCAAGTGCCACTGAATGACGTGCGTGCTTAGCGTGGTACACGAACGTGTTTGTTTTGTGGAGTTATATGACAGAGAACCCCAACCAAACAAACCCCAAAACAAACACATCGATGAGCAGTGAAGTAGTGGGTGTTTCCGTTTGGTGGCGGGACAGCGACACGAATCGAGAACATAGAAATATAGAAGTGTTTCCATATACGCGGCGCGATTGCCGGCAGTGCGACTAGCGAGGGCGACGCGAAACAATTATATCACCCTCTTCGTGTGATTAACCCTTTCCATCCTGATACACTTGCTTGAAACACATTTGAATATGAAAGTTCAAGGGTGGTGCCAGAATAGCTTGGCGCCTGAGGCGCCAAGCTATTCTGGCACCACCCTTGAACTAAAATAGTTGATCTATCCCCTAATCTGTAATAGTGTCGCCGTCATAAGACAAAAAAGAATGTGTGTGTGTGTGTGTGTGTGTGTGTGTGCGTGCGTGCGTGGGGCGCACGCACGCGTGCGTACGTCCGTGTGTGTGTTTGTGTGTGTGTGTGTGTGTGTGTGTGTGTGTGTGTGTGTGTGTGTGTGTGTGTGTGTGTTTAAAATAATAAAATCAGCCTGCCAGGATGTAATGGTTTAAAGTACCATTATGCGTAAAACTGAAGACAAATTTCAGCAATATTTCTGTTTGTTATTCTTTGTCGACACACTAATGAGCTTCTACGGCTGCGCGGCAAAAGCACACGCGTAATCGCACTTATACATTCTGCGCAGCTGTTAGCGTGTCAATCTATTTTTAGCTGTTTCTTGTACTGAAAGCATTGTATTTATAGAACGGAGTGGAGTCATTTGTCAGGTTACTTGATATAAAGACGACGTGTGCTGAACTGGATTGTCCTGTGTCTAAACGAACCATGACTAGACCTGTGTGTCGCGTTTCCAAACCACAGCCGTGTATATTTGAACAGTTACGGCAGTAGTGCGCCTTTACAAGGCGATTCCGCTGGGAACGTAGAGTGGTTTTCAGTATGCGACAACAAATCGCAACAAATCGCAACAGTCCTATATTGCCTGTCACGCCGCTATAATATATGGAAACACACCGTAACGCGAATTTTCGCCTGCTGCTCAGCTACTTGTTTGCCCTGCTGCTGACCGCGCTGCTGTCGCGTAGCTAAATGGAAACAGCCGTACCCAGCGGCGTAATAATATGCGGTATCCCGTTTAGCGCCGGGCAAATCTCACACTGAACACCAGCCACTGAACTGCAAGATGTGTAGATCCTCACGGGCCCCCGCAGTTGCTATCCTCTTCAGGTCTATTTCTCTTGCTGATTCCACTTTGAATTTACGTTCACGGGGAAAGCTAGGACATTTTGATGTGGAATTAACCCTTTTAGCCCCGGGACCCTGCAAGCAGGAGATGCCGGATTGATCATGATAATTCAAGGGTAGCGCCAGATGAGCTTGGCGCCTGAAGGCGCCAAGCTCATCTGGCGCTACCCTTGAATTATCATGATCAATCCACCTCCCTACAACTGGTACATAGTCGTTAGGCAACAGTTCCAAAATTTGAGAAATGGGACCTGGGGGCTAAAAGGGTTAACAAAAGTACGCAGAAACACAATCTGCGTTAAGTGGCACTGAAGTGGTTAAACTAGGCCTGACCACTAAATAAATCACGAGTGCTCAGTTCCACGGAAGTAAAATGAGTTTTAATCCCCTTACTGCGGAAAACAATCGAGATCTGGAACACCCAACTGCGAGAGGCATAGAGCCTCATAAGCCCACGCACTTGCGGCGGCTCATGAGGATCTTTTCTTCTCGCTGAAACCACTGCTCATCCCTCTTCCTTTGATCGCTGGAGATATTTGGCCCTGGAAGACTTTAACAGCACAGTCTGCGCCCACTAGCAGTAAAGGAGCTCAGCTAATTCAACACCCCAAAAACCCTAGCGGCCCCAGGAACATGGATTCACAATTGTGTAAGCAAGAGGCATAGATCCTCATGAGCTCCCGCGACTGCGGGGGCTCATGAGGATCTATACCTCTTGCAGTTGCGCGGTGTCCAGGTTTTCTCGTCACTTAACACAGGTTAACGGGAGGTTAGCCATAGTTACATTTATTTATACAACGAGGATTTTTTTTTAAAAAGTGTTTTTACTTTGAATTACTTACTTACTTACGCCTGTCACCCTTCCCAGAGTATAGGCCGTCGACGAGAGACCTCCAGCGACTCATGTCCTGTGCTTCTCCTTCGATTTTACTCCAGGTGGTTCCCAGTCTCTTGATGTCTGCTTGGAGGTCTCGACGCCAGGAGTTTCTCGGCCTACCTCTTTTCCTCTTTCCCTGGGGGTTCCATGACAATGCCTGCCTAGTGATACTGGAACCTGGCTTTCTCAGACTGTGACCAATCCATCCCCATCTTCTTCGCCCAATTTCATTCTCTGCTGTTATCTGCTCAGTTCTCTCCCAGTCTGACGTTGCTGATCTTCTCTGGCCAGTGGATTTTCATTTACTTTGAATAGACGTTTGTTTTCTTTTCGTTGGAACGGTTGCGGTCCGCACGTGACAGTTCATGCTTACTTGACTCCGTTTTAGTGGCTGATGGTTACGTGGCGGTGCAACGAAACGGTCAACAGTGCGGCGGAGACAACAAAGGCTTTATCACTTTATCACCACACGTAGGTTGATACTGTGCCCCGTATCACACGGGCGGGAAAAGGTTATGCGGTTGTGAATAGCACGGCCTATATCATTTGTCGTCCTCCAGAAGCGGCGGAGACCAGCTCCAAGCGCTTGAAACTCGTTGTGGTGGGAGACGGGTTTTGCGGCAAGACGTGTCTGCTGCACCGGTTCGTGGAAAACCGGTTCATATCCGACCACATCCCCACCACTATAGACACTCTGACCAAGCGGACGCCGTATAGAGAGCAGTGGGTGAGTGCACGCTTTCATTTTGGGGGAAAAAATCCCCCACTATAATTATACGGTATTTATGTAGAGATTAACCCTTTGACTGCCGAGAAAAAGTCAACTGCAAGAGGCATAGATCCTCATGAGCCCCCCGCGAATGCGGGGGGCTCATGAGGATCTATGCCTCTTGCTGAGACCAATTTGCGTCCATGTTCCTGAGGCGGCTAGGGCTCTTTCACGTTGAATCATCCAAGATTGCAGAAACTCAATTATACGTCATCTGGCAGTTCAGGGGTTCCATTAATAATACCAACACATTCATGACCTGTGTGTTGTTGCGGCTGCAGGTGGACCTGATCCTGATGGACACGGCGGGACAGGAAGACTACGACCGCCTCCGGCCCTACTCCTACAGGGACACTGACGTCATCATCATCTGCTTCGCGCTGGACGACCCTTCCTCTCTGGATAACGTCATGCTCAGATGGGCGCCCGAGGTAAGTGGGCATTTCCGCACGCCACAAGGGGGCGGAGGACTTGAGGTCGTGGAGCGCGGGAGGCAGGACTTTGGGGGGTGGGTGGGGTGGGGCTGGGGGGATGGTGGTCCTGGTGGTGGTAGTGGTGTGTGTGTGTGGGGGGGGGGGGAGAACGGGGGTGGGGGGTGGGGGTGGGAGAGGGTAGCGGTGGGGCGGGAGAGGGGGGGGGGGGCGTCATCGGCCGGTTGGTCCATGACTTGAGGGAGGAAGACATCAGCTGATGAATCAGTCTCTCAGATGCGATCCCAGAAGACACCGGACGAACTCACGTATTAGCGAGGTCACGGTTTACGCCGGACAACTCCAACAACGACTGTGAGCGAAGTCCACGGCGAATAACCAGCCTCGAACGTAAGCATAGACAACACTCAGAACATCTCCAAGAGGCATAGATCCGCATGGGCCCGGGCATTGTGGTTTCTGGTCGTTAAAGGAACAATGATCTCAGAAACAAGCTATACGTCCAGGGTTATAAACAAACAAACAAACAAACAAACAAATAAACAAACAAAGAAACAAACAAACAAACAAACAAACGAA
This sequence comes from Semisulcospira habei, assembly GCA_036245525.1. NCBI lineage: Eukaryota > Metazoa > Mollusca > Gastropoda > Semisulcospiridae > Semisulcospira > Semisulcospira habei. The sequence goes on from BTPG01000001.1 coordinate 247,521,446, forward strand.
CGAACGAAAGCAAACAAACAAACAAACAAACAAACAAACAAAGAAACAAACAAACAATTAACCAACCAACCAACCAACCAACCAACCAAACAAACTCATAGACAAACAAACAGAAACAAACAAAAACAAACACACAGACGAACAAAACAAGCAAACAAACCACTTCTGAATTGTGATGTGAGCACTAACTGATGTCTCCTCACTCCAGGTGCGCCACTTCTGCGGGGACGTCCCCATCCTCCTGGTGGGCAACAAACGTGACCTTCGAGACGAACATGGTGAGACCGATCCTGACGCCATGACGAGCACAATCCACCGCGGGATGGTTCCTCAGTTCGTGCCAGACCACGAGGGCTTGGCTGAAGCCGGCAAGGCACGAGCGGCGGGCTACTTCGAGTGTTCAGCAAAGACCGGCGAGGGGGTGGAGGCCATTTTGGAGGCTGTGCTGAAGACCGGCTACGAGAGCAAGTTCAGCAACTCGCTGGTTAAGAGGTTTTTGCGCCGCGGGAGCAGAAAGGGCAGACCGTCCTCCACGCGCGATAAGTTCATCATGGAATCGTAAAGCTTTCGTTTAAAATGAACGACTCTCCACAACGAGCGAGAGCGACATCATGGCGGCACAACCAGCTTGCACCATGAGCATGGACAACACTCCAAACATCGCCAAGAGGCATAGATCTCCGGGCTCCTGAGGATCTATGCCTCTTGGAGATGTTTGGAGTGTTGTCTATGCTCATGGAAGACGCTGGTTATCAACCGCGATTTTGTTCTCGTTCGTTTAGAAACAAAACTCACTACTGGAACCATAATTATGACGGTTTGGGCGGCACGTTTCATTTCGAGATGGGGAACTTTACTTTGGGAAAGGCCCATGTTCAGCGCTCCTGCCTCGTCATCACCCACTAAACAAAGGTCCTCGGACCGACGTCGGCCGTTTGTCTTTTATGTACTGGACAGAAGTCTTTCTAGACTTCCTTTGGTTGGACAGCCGCACAATTTGTCTGCAAATACTCCGGTCCGGTTTACCGCAGGAGGCATGGGACGCACACATTCCTCCCCCCCCCCCCCCGCCCTAGTCTGACCGGCGTCCGCTGCCTTGTTCCACAGAATTAATTGTGTGCATATCTGTGATTTTCTGACCGTACGGTCCGGAGCCGTAATGTCGAAAATCTGGAATCAGCATGCTACTGTTCTCTGCGGCAAGCGCAAGGGCAGTGTATTGACAGACAGTGCTTAACTCCTTCTACCCCAGACACACCACAGCAAGATATGGGTCGACCATGATAGTTCAAGGGTGATGCCAGAATAGCTTGGCGCCTGTGGGCGCCAAGCTATTCTGGCATCACCCTTGAACTATCATGGTCGATCTGTGTCCTGCACTGTAAAGCAGTCTTCAGAGGACAACAAAATTTGGGGATTTCGGTGTTGGGGTAGAATGAGCTAACTGCAGCGAAACCTTCATAGTCAGGTCTAGTGTATTCTTAATGTGAATGAAATAAAATTGGACGTTCCTGTCTGTAGGCAGGATATTACCTAAACGAAGAAGGCCTCAGTGCACCGAAATCACAGGCAAAACGTCCCAAATCTCCGAGAGGCATAAATCCTCATGAGCTCCCGCAGGGTGCGGGGCTCGTGAGAATCTATGCGTTTTGCTGAATCGAATTCTTTCTGTGTTTGTATACATGTGTATGCAGAATGCGTCGCAGACTGTGGCCATTCGTGTTTTTCTTTGCGTTCTAGCAATGTACATGGAATACAATAATATAAGTTATTTGTATCAGGGGTTTGCTGCACGGACCCTTGTAGGCCTGAGGGAGGTCAAAGGAACCATTGTACCCCGAAGGCCGAAGGTCTCAGGGGTACAATGGGTCCTTTGACCTCCCTCAGGCCTACAAGGGTCCGTGCTCTACCAATAACGCACTTGTTTTCATTCCTCCACTATTTTCGTAAAAGAAATCAAGAAGAAATCTTCCGACCTGGATCACGCCAGACATGACTGACGTCAAAGGAATATACATTCATAATAGACTTATGAGGTAATTAAAAATCTTTCATGACGTTGCCGTCTCCAATAGTCTGCCTGTTGTTTCGAACAACTCTATGTAACTGTTTACTTTAGAACGTTCTGATGATCTTTTATAGAACAAAACTCGCATCCAAGATGCGTCACAAAGAGGGCTACAAGAAGTCCGCCATTTGTCGCTACAAGAGTTTTGTCAGTAGCTCGGTCATGTGGTACAGTTTGCGCTAAAGGGATTGGTCGTGTGACGTAGGGACGGATGAAAACAACAATTGTTGTCTCACGTCTGTCAGAGGTGACACGCATGCTATAATATCTGTGTATATCGGGTGACAGGAGTGAAGCAGTTTTCTTCATTTCAGTCAGGCGGTTTCCGTGTGGCCAGTAGTCGTCAAGATACTGTACTGACCATCAAAGGAAATGCGACATTTTTGGAATCATTGAGAACACTTCAGAGTTTCCGATGATCCCCAAAATGCCGCACTTCTTTTGCACGTGAGTGTACCACAAAGGAGGGACCGCAGTGGGTGGGAATTACTCCACAAGGGAGGGACCACAGGAGGAGGGAATAACAGTTGTGCATTAGTTTAGCATCCCTCACTCAGAGCGTTAATAATTATGCTATAAACTCTCTGATCCAGGGGCACGAAACTCTTACATGAACTTCGCTTCCCTCCCCCTATGGAGCGACTGAAGATTTCAGTGCCTGTGGAGCAGAGCATTCAAAGGGCTGCAATCACTGTTAGTGAAACGTAACCTGAATGATGTTTTACAAAGATTCTTCCCTTATGAACATTGTCAATAATATTATTTTTCAATATTTTCGTGGATTATTATTATTGTTAACGCATTCAGCCCGACGGCCGTATTTCCCAAATTTTGGAGGCGTCATCTAATGACTATGCATCAGTTGCAGGAGATGGATCAACCATGATAATTCAATGGCAGTGCCAGATTAGCTTGGCGCCGACAGGCGCCAAGCTAATCTGGCACTGCCATTGAATTATCATGGTTGATCCATCTCCTGCTGTAGTGCGTCAGGGCTGAATGGGTTATGTGTGTGTGTGTGTGTGTGCGCACGAAAACAAGCAAACACACACACACACACACACACACACACACACACACACACACACACACACACACACACACACACACACACACACTATTCAAGACAAAACCACACGTCATAAAATATATTTCCATGAGAGTTTATTTTATTTTATCCACATGTAATGTACACTTTCGTCTATAAATGTACAAAATAAGTTTATTTCCTTAGCAAAAGTCAACATTTCATCAACTGTACGTTGTTTATACATTATTTTTACACAAGCGGCGTCATTATACGCTGGCGGGTGGGCAGGTGGGGGTGGATGGCTTGGCGTGGGTGTGTGTGTGTGTGGTGGGGGGGGGGGGGAGGGGTAAGCTGGTTTTTGTTTGACTGAAATAACAGATTTACCAATGACATCATACGCTGAACTGTGATTTCGGACTTTACAGCTTGATACTGTAAGATCTAAATTCATAGACCAGCACACATCACAAAAAAGGGGGTGGGGGGGAATCACCTGCTATGGCGGATGCACGCGTCACTGATAGTATGCAACTCTACACATCCACTCCCGATAGGACAGCCAGCCCTAGCTAACAGTGAGGTTTGCATGATATGATAGTGTCAACTGATAGTATGAAACTCTACACATCCACTCCCGATAGGACAGCCAGCCCTAGCTAACAGTGAGGTTTCGTTTGAGACGAACGACTCCCAACAACGGACGAACGGCGGACAACTTACCAGCTTGTACCATAACCATAGTACAACACTCCAAACACATCCTAAAGGCACAGACACTTCAAACATCTCCAAGAGGCACAGATCCTCGTGAGCTCTCCGGGCTCATTAGGATCTGTGCGAGGGCTCATGAGGATCTGTGCGGCCTCTTGGAGATGTTTGGGGTGTTGTCTAAGCTTATGGCACACGGTGGTTACCCTGCCGTGACTTCACTTCCGTCCGTTGTTGGGGTCGTTCGTTGCAAAAGAAACGTCACTAATGATAAAGGGAGACAATACACACAAAAAAAAACAGGAGAAAGACACTGAAGCAATATACGGCCTATGGTTGTACTAGAGTTATTAGGGCCAAGGCTGTGGAAATCGAGTCATAACTGGATATCATTTCACAGTTTGCACATAAACCTGCCAGCCACTTGGCTGAAAGGGTGTTATATTAACTTGTCAGCACTGACTACCTACCCACTGATAGATTCACTGAGTGACTGAATTCAGGACGGTCTCCGTTCACAGCGCTGTCAACTCAACGAATCGGCAGATCGAAGACATAGAGTTCTACATCATGCATCACGCTTGATATTATCGTATTTCACCTGTCATTGACGTCAGAAATCAAAGTCGGTGCAAACGGAAAAATCTGCCGCCACCCTGCCACTGGCAATACGCGGCCAAGGGGAAATAATTCACTTCGGTGAATATACTTTGGATGATCGGTGAATGACTGCAGTTACTTCCCCTGAACTAATTGCTATTCGCAATGTGACGTTTTTCTCAAGCAGCATACTCACTCTTATTCCGTGTGCCCTGGGTTGTGAGTTTGAACCTTACGGCTATCAACGCAGTACCGTAGAAATTTACACGTAGTCCTGAGATATTTTCAAAAAAATGTGAATCGACATGGAAAGTGCGATGGTGCCTGAAAGAAACACCATCACCATGATAGTACAATGGTGGTATCAGAATAGCTTGGCGCCTGTAGGACCACCATTGTACTATCATGGTCGATTTGTCTCCTAAAATTAAATCTTATATATTCCTAGAACAATTGCCCAATTTGGGATTTTCGACCTTACGGCTAAACATTGACCTGCGGATAAGTATCTAGCAATTATGACATTTGATTAATCGAAAGAAAATTACAATAACAATGAAGCACCAGAGCTAGTTTACAGTGTCAGTGACTGAGACAGCTGGAGGTAGTTCTTGACTGAATGCGTAGAGTTATACAGAAACGTGCGGAAACTGCCCAGTGGCGTAGGAAACGGGGCCCTGCATTTCCCTCCCCCCCCCCCCTCATACCCACTCCCTACAAGATGTTGGGCCCTTACCCCCCCCCCCCCCCCCCCTTCCAAATACTTTTTGGGAGGACAAAATAATATTTTTGGCAAAAAATATTTTTAGTTTTAATATTTTTCAATTGTTTTGGAGCTGCGAACGAAAAGAAGAAGAAGAAATTGTTTTGAAGAGAAAAAAAAAATCGATTTTCATGTCTGATTTTATATATATATATATATATATATATATATATATATATATATATATATATATATATATATATATATATATATATATATATATATATAAATATTTTTCAATAAATTCTGAGAATGCTGTGCTAATGCCATGGAATTCCAGGCTGGTAAGCTTGCATTGTGTCATCAGGACATCAGCTGTCCTTTTGTGACTGCATCGCTTATTAGATCTTTTGAGCCTTCCACTGAACACCTACTACATAAAGTAATAGGGACTACCCCCAGGCGCCCCGCAACCCGCTGGAGAATATCCAGTCCTCCCCCCAAGAGGGGAGGCTAGTGCATGAATATTCCCAAACAGATCTTGGACCTGCTGGATAGATTTAAGATTTTGCCGCCTACGACCGGTTTCGACCCAAGGTGGGTCTCATCAGGTAGGCATACGGCGTAACCTGAAATTGCAAACACAACGCATGTACCAGATGCCACCTCCAGAATTTGACTGGTAGCAACCACTGGTCCAGCGTGGATTGCATCCCTAAAGCTTTATGGGGTGTTGCAGTGGAAGAAGACTGACTAATTTTGAAAAGGCAACACCTAGGCAATTTTGTGGTACAATTATTCTTTACTTTTAACAAAGGCGTCGCCCAAAGCCAAAAAATGCACTCAATCAGAGTAGCTCCAAGGGACATAATTTTTCAATAAATTCTGAGAATGCTGTGCTAATGCCATGGAATTCCAGGCTGGTAAGCTTGCATTGTGTCATCAGGACATCAGCTGTCCTTTTGTGACTGCATCGCTTATTAGATCTTTTGAGCCTTCCACTGAACACCTACTACATAAAGTAATAGGGACTACCCCCAGGCGCCCCGCAACCCGCTGGAGAATATCCAGTCCTCCCCCCAAGAGGGGAGGCTAGTGCATGAATATTCCCAAACAGATCTTGGACCTGCTGGATAGATTTAAGATTTTGCCGCCTACGACCGGTTTCGACCCAAGGTGGGTCTCATCAGGTAGGCATACGGCGTAACCTGAAATTGCAAACACAACGCATGTACCAGATGCCACCTCCAGAATTTGACTGGTAGCAACCACTGGTCCAGCGTGGATTGCATCCCTAAAGCTTTATGGGGTGTTGCAGTGGAAGAAGACTGACTAATTTTGAAAAGGCAACACCTAGGCAATTTTGTGGTACAATTATTCTTTACTTTTAACAAAGGCGTCGCCCAAAGCCAAAAAATGCACTCAATCAGAGTAGCTCCAAGGGACATAATTTTTCAATAAATTCTGAGAATGCTGTGCTAATGCCATGGAATTCCAGGCTGGTAAGCTTGCATTGTGTCATCAGGACATCAGCTGTCCTTTTGTGACTGCATCGCTTATTAGATCTTTTGAGCCTTCCACTGAACACCTACTACATAAAGTAATAGGGACTACCCCCCCAGGCGCCCCGCAACCCGCTGGAGAATATCCAGTCCTCCCCCCAAGAGGGGAGGGCTAGTGCATGAATATTCCCAAACAGATCTTGGACCTGCTGGATAGATTTAAGATTTTGCCGCCTACGACCGGTTTCGACCCAAGGTGGGTCTCATCAGGTAGGCATACGGCGTAACCTGAAATTGCAAACACAACGCATGTACCAGATGCCACCTCCAGAATTTGACTGGTAGCAACCACTGGTCCAGCGTGGATTGCATCCCTAAAGCTTTATGGGGTGTTGCAGTGGAAGAAGACTGACTAATTTTGAAAAGGCAACACCTAGGCAATTTTGTGGTACAATTATTCTTTACTTTTAACAAAGGCGTCGCCCAAAGCCAAAAAATGCACTCAATCAGAGTAGCTCCAAGGGACATAATTTTTCAATAAATTCTGAGAATGCTGTGCTAATGCCATGGAATTCCAGGCTGGTAAGCTTGCATTGTGTCATCAGGACATCAGCTGTCCTTTTGTGACTGCATCGCTTATTAGATCTTTTGAGCCTTCCACTGAACACCTACTACATAAAGAAATAGGGACTACCCCCAGGCGCCCCGCAACCCGCTGGAGAATATCCAGTCCTCCCCCCAAGAGGGGAGGCTAGTGCATGTACGCATGTACCAGATGCCACCTCCAGAATTTGACTGGTAGCAACCAAAATGACAAAATTAGTCAGTCTTCTTCCACTGCAACACCCCATAAAGCTTTAGGGATGCAATCCACGCTGGACCAGTGGTTGCTACCAGTCAAATTCTGGAGGTGGCATCTGGTACATGCGTTGTGTTTGCAATTTCAGGTTACGCCGTATGCCTACCTGATGAGACCCACCTTGGGTCGAAACCGGTCGTAGGCGGCAAAATCTTAAATCTATCCAGCAGGTCCAAGATCTGTTTGGGAATATTCATGCACTAGCCTCCCCTCTTGGGGGGGAGGACTGGATATTCTCCAGCGGGTTGCGGGGCGCCTGGGGGTAGTCCCTATTACTTTATGTAGTAGGTGTTCAGTGGAAGGCTCAAAAGATCTAATAAGCGATGCAGTCACAAAAGGACAGCTGATGTCCTGATGACACAATGCAAGCTTACCAGCCTGGAATTCCATGGCATTAGCACAGCATTCTCAGAATTTATTGAAAAATTATGTCCCTTGGAGCTACTCTGATTGAGTGCATTTTTTGGCTTTGGGCGACGCCTTTGTTAAAAGTAAAGAATATATATATATATATATATATATATATATATATATATATATATATATATATATATATATATATATATATATATATATATATATATATATATATATATATATATATATATATATAATATAATATATATATATATATTTTTTTAACGAAGCTGGAAAGTAACACGCCAGGCACGCGGGGTGCCCCAATGAAGAACATCTTCCTATGCCACAGTTAACTAGTGCTTGTCAGGTCTTGTTATCTACTGCATAACGCATGACTCTTCCCGGCGTAACAACGGGAAATGTGCGTGCAGTCACTACAGTGTAAACAGTGCCGATGGCTGCGTGCGAAGGACGGTTAACCCTATGGCTGTCGCGGGTAGCGTTTCTTGTGGAGGTGTTTCCTGCAGGAATCACCTCGACAACAAACGTTACCGACAGCCACAGGGTTAATCATCAGTTCAGCCTACTACAATGCGGACATGCTATCCTATGTCTGAAAACTTACAAAAATATTTCAACTTAACTGCTTTGCGTCATTCTTCATACGTACTGTCCGGCCTTGTATACCCGTGTTTTATAAACGTACGTCACAGAAATCTCACAAGAAAGAAATTTCAAACAAACCTGCTTACAACAAATACTGGCCAAATAGCTGCCCACGTGCAGCAACACTGAAACACAACTTCTAAGCAACATGCCAAGTAAACAAAAAATATGTGTCGGAAAATTGAAAAAAAATGGACAGTTCACACGCTTTTAGTTTTGAAACAGGCTAATTCAAGAAACAGTAATTCATTTACTGACAACGACAACAACAGCAAAACGACTCAAACCGCACACGCCTCTACGTGACATTTGTGCATGCAGCCACTGGTACCGTGTACAGCACGATCACGTGTTGCTTGCAGTGCTGGCAGCTTCAGGCGCAAAGAGGTTAACCCATTCAGCCCTGACGCACTACAGCAGGAGGTGGGTCGACCATGATAATTCAAGGGTAGTGCCAGATTAGCTTGGCGCCGACAGGCGCCAAGCTAATCTGTCACTACCCTTGAATTATCATGGTCGATCCATCTCCTGTAACAGGTGCATAGTCCTTTTTTTCTCAAGTGCCCTTTGAGTGTATTTGTAGCAGTAGAACACATTAGGAAAAATGAATTTGAGTAATAAATTATTTTTAAAAGTACTTCAACAACAGAAACGTAAGCAATACAAAATTCAACACAACCACTGCACGATGCGGTAATTAAATGATACAGCTTGAACCAATCACAGAACATAAGCAAACAACAATACAATTCGTCTTTGTAAACGCCGCAATCCATTCAGCAAACACACATTTCGAGATGGGAATCGATCATGATGGTTGAAGGGTGGCGCCAGAATACCTTGCCGCCTTCAGGCGCCAAGCTATTCTGGCACCACCCTTTAACTATCACGGTTGCTTTATCTCCCTGAACTGTTACGTGGTGGCTCAAGGGATGTGCAACAACAGCTGGCAGCTTGGAGGCGCCAAGCTATTCTGGCACCGCCTTTGCGCTATCGTGGTCGACCTGTCTCACGAACGGTAATGCAGTTCTCAAACGACAACTCGTACATCAGACAAAAACTATGGGGAAAAGATGTGTTAGCTCAGCAACGTACCAAAAACTGCACAGCAAATACAAATATCGGCACAGCAAACGTCCTACTTCAAACATTGGACAACCTGCACACCGCACGCTATGCCGGCCGGTGACCGTGACAGGTCAAGGATATTGCTTCATGAGCGTGACGCCTTTCTTGAGAGTGGCGTTCCCGACCGATTGACGTCTTTATTTATATACCCGTTAACTCATTCAGCCCCGACACACCACAGCAAGACAAAGTCGTAAAACCGTCCTTCAGAGGGCAACTTCAAAATTTGGGGATTTCGGTCCTTGGAGAAGAATGTGTTAAGGCTTGGATCCATGCTCGTTTGGCAGTGACGGATCATGTGAGTTGCTATGAGAAAAAGAACTGGACGTCATGAAAAGGCACTGTCAGACGCCCGACGGGATGGAACATGTTCTGTTCTCATCAGGCATGAGGCATCTGACAGCAAGTGAAATTGATGGTTGCACAACACACGCCCCTACATTTGAAAGCAGCGCCATGGCCTGAGAGATGACCTTCACCCACGCTTTAACCCATTTTATCCTGAGGCTGATTTAAAAAAAAAAATTGCTGACTGTCCTATGAAGGTGACATGACAGATAAGGAGCTAGCTCAACCGTTTTAATTCAAGGGTGATGCCAGAATAGCTTGGCGACCCTGGCGCCAAGCTATTCTGGCACCACCCTTGACCTATCATAGTCACATTTATTTCAAGCAGTGCCGGGGTGTATCAGGATGAAAAGGGTTAATCCCGGCAGTGCCAGAGCCGTGTAGCGATACCATGTGGTCGGGCATATCATCAGATATCGCTCATCGGGCGTGACGCTGCTGTACGGCATTACGTTATCGTGGACGCGGGCCTTTAACAAGCCAGAATGACCCTTACATCAGACCCAGCCGCGGATTTTTTTTTCCTTGCAAAGGTACTTGCATTACCCGTCTTCGACTATCTCCGGCTCCCTTCGACTGTTTCCGAGCACTTCCGAACCACGACTAACCTCGGCTCGGTCCGACTACTTCCGCCAGCTTATCTTTGGAAACTCGAGCATGGCTGACGAAAATGCTAAAGCATTTTAACTCTTTGGCTGTCGGTAGCGCTTTTTGTCGCGATGATTCCTGCTACATTTGTAGGCTTTCGTTCACGTATACTATTTTTCGCTGCCACACACAAGTCTGTTTCATTTCGGAGTATACAAAAATAAATATCTTCATTCTGCTACAATGCAAGAAGTTGTACAACTGTATCCCTGTGTCTCACTCACTCACGCACTCTCACACTGACAAACGCACGCAGTCACGCACCCGCATCAAACAAGCGTAGATAACCGCTCGCCCTCCTCGTCAAGTACGATGTCCGTTATGAATTGTTGCCCCTTGGCTAAGGTGTCTGTCAAGTGACTCAAGTCACTGTCCATACTTGAGGCACTGCTGCTCCGCCTGGGCACGTGTACCGCACCATCAAACAACTCGCCGTCTCTGTGATGGCCTACATTGGCGTACACTGCGTGGTCCGGCACAGATATATTATGGTTTCCCCTCACAGGACCTTGACCCGGCAAACCGCAAATGAACCCAGACGGCTGCAATTGTTCAGATTTGCCAGTGGGTGAAACCACGTTCGGCCGCAACCGAGATTTTACGTCCGTGAGGTCCTGTGCGGGATTTGCGCCCGCAAACGTATGGAAACTGTGCCTGTGAGGTGGGTTCCTGCCCTGAGGGAAGCCCGTGGCGGGCCCCCCGCGCTGTCCCTGGAAGAGTTTGTAAATGTCTGAGGAGGACGCGAACTGGTGACGCTTTGGGGCGGAGGACAGCAGCATTTCTGACGTGGCGCGCAGCTGCTCCTGGATGCGGGGCAAGTCACCCAGGTTTAGAGACATCCGGTCTGACGCAACAGATCCGGGCAGTGGCGGGTTAACCCCCTTTGGCATGCAACTACCAGTAGTGTATACAGTACCCGCTGTCTGGCGGTACAGACTGCCCACGTCACACGAGTTCCGTTCCCCCTGCCCCGGTCTTCTCACCCCTGCCGGGTAGCCGCTGCCGGGAGGAAGGTTCCGCCTCGTAACGGGTACACTGTCCTGGGTCTGTCTGGCCGGCTCACGAAGATCACGCCTCAAGACATCTTGAGCACTGTTCCGCGCGACGCTATCGGCAGTGGTTCTGGACGCGTCGTAATTTCTGGACGCATCATAGTTCCTGGGCGCGTCGTAAGAGTTAGTGTTCTCGTGTCTCCGCGACACGCTGGGCCCGTGCATACTGAGGTTGGGCATAGAACACATAACTCCGCCCTGCCGCAAGCCAGAGTCAAGTGGCTGCACGCGCATCGTCAGCTGGTCTGGCTGCACGGAGAACTGAACCCGTGGCCTGCCGTCTGGGTCGGGTCTGCCATTGTCGTGATAGTCAGCAAAACCACGTCCATCGCCCCGACTTCCCAAGCGCCCGCGTGAACCGGAAAAGTCTCTGGGGTCGTGTTCCTCTCTACGACCATCCTGCCTCACCACGCCACCATCAGGGAAGCGGTCACTTGGGTAACTGTCCACCTGCCCCGCAAAGGATGGTGGACCATTCCCCAGGTGACCACTTCCCTCACGCGGGAGTGTGGGTGAGTACGTGTTAAGCTCGTCATTGGACTCACTGGGCGTGGCCTTCATGTAGTAGCTGTAATCGATCTCCACCTCACCGCTATCATTTACCTTGACCCCGCCGTGACCCAGAGCCGTGCTGCACCCCTCATCACCAACAGCATCCGTGTTTCTCACGTCAGCGACTCCTCTCGCGTAAAACGTGTTACCGTCTGCACCCACGCGAACAGGCACCGCCCTGTGGAATCCCTCCTCGGTGCGTGGCGATGCCGGGTTGTCTGATGCTGCGCTGGGCTGCCTGTCGCTTGGATACAGAGGGCTCTGCCGGCCGCCACGCTCACTGGGGCCTTGTGCAGGTCTGTGGGAAGACGGAGGTACATGCGAAGACAGTCTGTCACCTCCATTGTCTCTGTGCTGTCTGTGTCTAGCGTCAGCCAAAGCGGGCCCGGGCTGGTCGGGCCTGTGTTTGTTTTTCTTGATCACAGTGTACAGACTCTCGTAGTCACGACTCGTGTCTTCGTACACAGCGCTTCCGCCCGCCGGCCGTCGGCTGCTCACTCGAGCGTTTTCGGCAGTAGTTCGGGCGTCTCCGGCACCAGACTTGGTGCTGGAGACGCCCGAAGTACTGCCGGAGACACCCGAGCGGGTGCCGGATACCAGTGCCGATGTGACGGCGGGAGCACCCGGATTAGCTGGCGAAGATCCGGGATCTTCTTCCTCTATCGTGGTGAGCGCCCGAAGTCTGTCCTCCAGTGTAACGCTCTCTACCCTCTCCACTGGCGGCAGGTCACGGCGTTTCACTAGCATTCCTCGCTTGGCCATCACCAGGCGACCGCTACTCTGCACCGGCTGCGCTCTCGCAGACCCCATGCCGTTGTTACCTCCCGTTGCGCGCTGAGAGCCATTAAGACTGGAGGAACTGTCTGTCGTCAGCGAGGAGAGGCTGGAGGATAGCGGCGATGATAAGGAGGCTGTGGTGATAGATCGACTGTCCGTCCCGTAACCATCGTCCCCGGGCGGGGAGGCGAGCAAATCCTCCGTCAAGAAGCCGTCTCTCTCGCTCTCACCATCCTCCTCAATGTGTAGCCGCGGTGGCTCAGGGAAAGGACCCATATACGAGTTCTTTCCCTGAGCCACCGCGGCTACACACTGGCCGCCAGACAGAGGCGAAAGCCTTTCTCGTGCCGAAGTAATATTCTGTGATGGGAGGTAATTGCTGGGCAAACTGCGGCGAGAGTTGTTGCCGAATGATTCAAGCCGACCGTCACTGTTACTTCTGTCCGCGGAGTGTCGGTCTGTGTGATGTGAAAAACGAGAGTTTGTGTTGAAGTCAATGTCTGTATGAAGTACATCCTCTGATCTCGCGTGATCAGCGTAATGTTGGCTTCTCCGACTACTGCTGACGTCACTTTTGTAATTAATGACATCATTGTTGTACGTGACGTTGTCTCTCTCCTCACTCAGTCTCTTCTGCCGCTCGTACTCCAGTAATGTATTGCGTACGTAGTCCTGCTTTCGCTGGCGTTCTTCTTCCTCAGGAGACAGAACTGCACGCCCTGCAGGCGGAGTGACGTCCCTTTGTTCCATGGCGGGAAAGTGCGCGTCATCTGCCAGTAAAGATGGCGACGGCGGTGGAAGGTTCCATGACAAGTGCTCACTGCCGATACCGGAGTCTGGTGTGGTCTTGGAGGGCGGGGAGTGCGAGCCCACAGTGATGCCAGAGTCAGAGTCCGAGCTCCAGATGTCCTCCTGCTTCGTCACGTGGTTCAGGGTCAAAGGCTGAAGGCCAAACGACTTTTGCATAGTTGTGCGTGAGGGTAACACACGTCTACACCTTCATCTCTCTTGCTCTGTGACTCCTTTCTCTTCACAAACTTGTATTCATGGTGCAAACTGGCACATGCTGTTCCGTATAGTTCACGTTATGACATGGCCTAAGTCACGTCTCGTCTGGCGGAAATACACACCTTCAGCTAGTTCTGCACACATCAAAAGCAAGTTTGTAAACAGTCTCGCTTTGATTACAGACCTGAGTTACACCAACTGCTGCAGCTTCTATGGCCATAAAACAGATGTTAGGGGAACAGAACACCAGAGTCGGCGCTTACAATGGTGTTCACAGTTTATAACGTGACGGTCACAAGGTACTGTTGTCCAAAAGTATCAGAACGGCGTGTGTATTGGGTTTCAACCACAGACACAGCCCACTTCAAGGAATAAACCACTAGTAAACGATCTTGTATGTCACAGTACAGACAGAAGAAATAATCAGTGTATCACTGCCACACCGTGCAGATTGTGTCCCAGATCTTGCAGCTGTACTGTGTGGCTCCCTCGCCGCTACACGAGGCTACCTGTGTGATCAGGGAAGGTTATTTTTACTTTGTCAAAGATAATGTATTCCTGTGTATGATAACCTATTTTCGCGGCTGTCGTGCCCACAATAGACAGACTGTTCCCTCTGAATGGCGCTGGCCAGCTTTTGACAAGGCGCATAAATCACTCTCAAGATCAAAGCGCACGTGGCCACATTTCTTCACCCGATTTATCAGTATGCAGCAGGATTTCTGTCACACGAATAAAATGTAAGTAGGTCTGTGTATGCGGACAAAATCCGCCCTATACAGCACGATTAGTGGTTGCTAACTGGTTCTTGTAGAACTGCCAGTACGGAAGCTTCAAACGTTGTGAGGAATGCAGGATTAATACGCTGGCCTACAGTACCTTGAATGAAAACTGGTTCTGTACGATGAACTGTATCTCACAGTCCTACATACGAACAGCAAGTTGAATCGAATATGAAGTGTCAACCGGCACCCTAATAGTCTATGTCAGAGGGGGGCGGGGGGTGGAGGTTGGTGACAACTGGCGACCGGCAACATCAGATAGAACGTCTACCTGTGAAGCTGCAAAGGTGTGTCACAAACCTAGTAACAGGCACGCACAACTTTAGGCTTTTCACGTTGCTGTACGTTCACAAACATCTTTTGGCACTCAAGGTATCATCAGCCTGAGTGTGCACCGAGAAGAAGCGCCACCAACGTACACTTGTAAGGCCGGAACGTAAAATAGCGGACACAAAGCCGTTTTCGTATTTGCATTGATGGTCGACAGATGTGACAACAGGGGCGAGTAAGCAGTATCAGACGTGTGTGACTAGCGTGAAATCTGTGGGTGTGAACAGTCGGGGCCTTTGAACTGAAGATCACAGGAACAGGTACTCCAGAGTATTCCACACAATACAGGTACTCCGTAATCCCCGGCACGACACGTAATTCGCCACCAGAGGGCGCTACACCACCCACCACTCAGGTGATGTCAAGTGAAACGTGGACACTGTGAAATCACACCTGCGTTAGTCAAACGCATCCAACAGGCAGCTAACGATACACAGGTGATTAAAATGCAGGGTATTAGGCAATAGAGTTAGACTCATATCGCTGATGTGCAGATGGTGGCTGCATGGACAGATAGAGATCTGTGTCCGCGGGTCCATAATCAGCCCTTCCCAGTGGAGCCGCAGAAGGCAGAGCAGTTGTGTCCCCAGGGCCTGTCCCCGGGGCTGGGGGGTGGGTGGGTGTGTCGGGGGGGGGGGGGGGGGTGAGGATGTAGGGTGTAGGGTCAGGTTGGAGGCGGGCGGTAGCTCACTGATGTTATCTGCCCAGACTAACGTGTGGTACCTCCGCGTTACCTGCAACAAACAGACGAAAAAGAATGTCAGGTCTCATCAGCAAAATTTCACGTGTTTCGACCATCCTTTAACTCATTCGAGACGTGCCGCCTACGGATACGCGGCGAATCGCCGCGTATCCGTAGGCGGCACGTCTCGAATGAGTTAAACGATCCTTTTAACAGTGTTAGGCAAGGAGGCCATGGCTGGAGAGCGTGGGGCGAGGGTGGGGGTCTTGTTATCACTGACAACACAGCCTTGTTAACACGGGGCTGGGGAGCAAAGCCCGAAAAATCCACACACTGCGGGACACGCACTGAGCACGGCCAGTCATCAATACTGCTGTCTTGTCCTATGCCGCTGCCTTCATCAATACGCGCCTAATCCCGTCCCGAGGCACAACAATGCGCGTCTTTTCCCCTGTGTATTTCTGTGGGTTTCGTCCGTCAACTGCTCAGCGCACTGCAAGTATCTTTGGCCATCAAACAGCGGATGACAGAAGGCCGATAATGACGCTGATGAGTGCCGACTGACACGGGGGCCGGCACTGTGTCCCGCTCTGCCGTTTGCCTTCCGGTCGTCCGAGCGCCGCGTTACTCAGTGTCGGCTGACTGCACAATAATCTGTCAGTTCAGCGGCCACCTCGGTCCCATACCTCCAACTGCACTATAGCTTTCCCGGGCAGTCTCTCACGCTGCACGATCGCATGAATTTTATTTCCAAACTGCGATGTAAATGACAAACTCAAATCAACACCGCGTTCATTTAGCACTGAGGTTCTTAGAATTAAACTCTTAGAGGGCGGCACACTGAAGGCCAGTATTCATACCGGCAACACTTTATCTAGACACTGAAATATTGCTTCAATCACTTACGTTCCTCACAATACCACCGCTTTGGCAGTGAGTGATGCAGCACTGAAACGACTGAGTGTTTGGAGATCCCTGATAACAGATTACGTCCCTTGCATGCGGCGTTGTTACTCCACACAGGATCACGTGCGATCTGCTGATGAGTACTCCGTCACAATGGCGCACTGTGCCCCCCTCTGGACACACACAGGCCTGTCTTTAGCACACAGTTCTAATCAGTGTCTCTCTCAGTCTCAACTTCCTTCTTGTCAATTGAATTAGCGCATGTTTACAGTCAGCAGACCGGGCCGGGGAAGGAAGTTCTTCCTTTCCCGAGAGTCAGTTCCCGCCTGCGTTTTCTTTTTCTCTCTGTAGCGGGTGATGACAGTCCGGTCTGGGCGACTGTTCCTCAGTCAAGACGGCCGGTGGTCGGCCGGACTCCTGGCCGCGCGTGCTCAGTGTGTGCGTTTGCACGTGCGGATGAGTCAGTTGTGGCTGGAGCCAGACTAAGGTGTGGTACGAAGGTCCTCGGCCCTTACCTGCAACAAAGAGAAGGAAAAGAATGTGAGGTCTGATCAGCAGATATCGCCATGCGTTGGTCGGAACTTGAAATCAGCCTGAGTAGGGCAAGATTTCACGACCATACTTAGTTAATTTTAATTAGTTAGATTAGTGTAAAGCGCGCTGATCCTTTGTTTGTGTGAATATTGCGCTATAAAAGAGTTATATATTATTATTATTATTATTATTATCCTTTCAACTGGCCGAAACATCCAAAAGCGGGGGTGGGGGTGGGGGTGGGGTGGGGTGGGGGGTTGTGGCGGGGGGTGGGTGGGGGGGGGGGCAAGTTAGTCATTTGGGAACCGTTTGGGTATTCACACTTTTGAACATTTTAAACGAGGGGTGGTGTGGGGTCAGGGGGGAACTCAAAAAAGGAACTTTATTATGGCATTTTAAGTCCCGGAAGTCATGCCCCCCCCCCCAAAAAAAAAAAAAAGATCCGACCCTGCAGACCAGGGTTTATTTTTCTAAAAATAGGCTGTGGGCCATTTGGCCCACTCAGTCACTTAAATGGGCCAATTAAATTGAGCAGTGGGTCAATCATTCATCGCCAATGTGATCGGCCAGACAAAAAAACTTTAAAAAATGAAAAAAAGGACAAAACACCCAGAGATTATGTAATTTAACTGCTCTGAGAGTCACACACACACACACACACACACACACACACACACACACACACACACACACACACACACACACACACACACACTTCAGTTACACTTACAGAGTCTTGACACTAACCTGCCTATCTTCGCTGCTTCTTGTCCTTTAGCAGGTTTATAAGTTAAATTTCTTTGGAGGCATTTCTTTAGGGCATTTCTTAATAAACACACGGCTGGTGTGCGTGCACGTAAAAAAGATGCGCCCGATGTCGCGCACACTGGAAAAGCAATGGGCCAACATGAGACTCGATGCGTCAATTGGCGCGGGGCGCGTTCCCAAAATCTGCAGACACCCAGTGCGTAAGACTAAATGATACATGAGACCGACGTCAGCCACCACTGGCCCGCGGCGTACCTTGATCGCACTGGCAGTATAAACCCCAGAGCTGGATTGTAGGTCAGTAGATATATCGTGATCGACGTTTATACACCGAGACTGGATTAACACAAAAATTCCGAGTCCATTCCAGGCGGACTACACGGCCTACATTGCACTACACACCAAACCCGTTGCCCTGTCGCCCTACGAGGTAAACCAGCCCACCAGCTAGAGGCCTATACGCCGGCCTCATGGTTCCACGCGTCTGCAGGGTTTCATAAGAATCTATGCCCAGCAGCAGGCGGAGAGGCCTTGCTGAGAGGTCGTGTTATATAAATTGCAGGTGGTTTCAGGTATGCGAGGCTGACAGGTAATTCAGGTAAGCCACATGTGTGTGAGTTATGATATTATACACTTGGGCGCACTAACACTGAAACTTGGCTGGGTTACGGTCTGGGTAGTTAAATGTATCGTAAGCCTGTGTGAACTGGGCGGCCGAATGTGTAACCTCTTTCCAGCCAATGGACGTATATTAAAATTACGCTTCCGAAAGTCTCGTTCAATCCAGGGGGGAAAACAAAAACGGATTTGTTCAGTAGCATGTCCGTTGAAAGGTCCTGGTAAATCAAAGTGGCACAGTTGGAGTGCGCCTGAGTTGATGAGTGTTCAGGTTGTACTCCATAGGCAATAGATTTCCCTGTCCTGTGGACGTTAAACCCGAATTAACCAACCAACCAAAGTTTCGTTCATTCAACGACCAAACACCACAACTGACCGTCCACAGGACACGGGTGCCAACTGATCTCAGCAAGAGGCATAGATCCTCATGAGCCCCCGCATTCGCGGGGGCTCATGAGGATCTATGCCTCTTGCGATTGGACCGTGTTTACCTTTTCTCGGCAGCTAAGGGGTTAATAGTTCTGATTTATCGGATCCCTTTCCCCATCCGAGAATCCACATGTCGCATTCTCAGTATTAACCTTTTGGCTGACGGTAAGTTTGTTTTTGTCGCGACGATTCTGGCAGGAATAAAATCATGACCGCGACAAAAACCGCTACCGTCAGCCAAAGGGTTACACCTCTCTTTCTCTGTCTCTCTCTGTCTCTCTCTCTCTCTCTCTCTCTCTCTCTCTCTCTCTCTCTCTCTCTCTCTCTCTCTCTCTCTCTCACACACACACACACACTCACTCAACTGAACATGCGCTCATCTCGAGGAGGAATAGATCCCCATGCGCTCTCCGGAGATGGCTCTTGGAGATGTTTGGAGCGCGCACGCACGCACTAACACGCACACACACATCGACGCGCTTTCAGAAGAGTATGCAAGTGACCCGTGTACTTAGTATATCATGTAACTAGGTAAAGTCAACCTGCTTTCACACAAATTATAGCATCCATCACACACACACACACACATACGCGCGCACACACGCTCTCTCTCTCTCTCTCTCTCTCTCTCTCTCTCTCTCTCTCTCTCTCTTCACGTCTAGTGTAGTGTTGAATAAAGAAACCAAACATACAAAATCAACAAGGGCTTAGTGTTGACTAAAGAAACCAAACATACAAAATCAACAACGGCAACACAAATAAAAAACAAACAAGCAAGAAACAAACAAAAAAACAAAGAAACACAAACAAAGAAACGCAAACAAAGAAACACAAACAAAGAAACAAACCATTTGTGTGTGCTCTGAGCACTAATTGCTGTCTCCAAACTCCAGTTAACAAACACGAATATAAAATTCCCTAACATTTCTTACAATAGCAACCCAGTATGCGAAGGTCCTGGGGCCGCCCTCAGCCGCATTTGGCCCGCGCACGGCTGTGTGTGTGTGTCTGCACGGGCCAAATGCGCCCGTCGTCGGCCCGAAGAACTTTCGCTACTGGACCCGGGGGACCAACTGATGCCGAACACATTATAATACAACCATGCCATCTGTCGCCACAACAATACATGCACCAATCACTTCCTCCCTGTAGACAATAACACACATCAGCAAGAGGCACAGATCCTCATGAGTCCCCGCAGTCGCGGGGGCTCATGAGGATCTATGCCTCTTGCTTTGTCGAACTATGGCTACTTTTCTCAACACACCTACTTTTCCGCTCAGCGCACCGCTTACTTCCTCCCGTCCCCGACCTGTAGACAATAACACTCGTCAGCAAGAGGCTCAGATCCTCTCTTGCTTTGCCCAAATATGTCAACACAAGGGGGTTGTGGAGGTTCACGGAGGTTGACCTATCGCAGGAACGAAACAGACACGGCGACAGTTGCGCTAAAAAATAATAGTCGCTTTCAGTTTTACGGGATCAATAAAGCCGTGGCGTAAGAATACGCTATAGTCGCGGCTGTGTAGATAACAATATCACTGATATCTGTGAGGGGAGGTGGACAGTGGGGGGGGGGGGGGGGGTGGGTGGGGGGGGGGGAGGGAACAGACGTCAGGTAAAATACGAAACTGTTGCTTATTATGAGTTTACATCTTTCAGCTGTGTCGACTATTCACAATTTCATCAGGGAAACAAACGATGCCTAGATGCACTAGTCTATTTTGCAACAAAGGGGCAGATCATGGGTGGGGGTGGGGTGAGGGGGGTGGATGGTGGTGGTTCCAGTGATTCGGAAACCAACCCCCTCCCGTCTCCCCCAGGCCAAAATTCTTTTAAATGCTGTATCACAACCCCTGTATGGAGTTTGGACCCCCCCCCCCCCCCTTTTTGTTGTTGTTGTTCGTTATTGATATTTAAGCGGCTCGTGAAAATGTGCAAGAGGGTGTCATACACGCTTGGTGCGGCTACCCCCCCCCCCCCCACAACTTTTTGGGCTACTGAAAAGCAGGGTCTAGAGTCGGAATGCTTTTCCTGTCAGGCTGAAGGTCCCAAACAAAAAGTCGAATCCTCCCCCCACCCTCCACCCCCCGCGGGAGATAACTGATCCGCCCCTACAACAGGACATCCTAGAATTAGTTGCTACGCTATCGACAGAATCAGTGACAGCTACGTCAGATATCGCACACTCCAAACGAACTTTTTAAATGGACATGACGCACAGAACAATCATAAACCGTCCATCAACTATGTTAGAATTTCAGCGGCATGACAAAAGTCATTATGTATATTTTTGCCAAAAGCGAGATTTTCATTGTTACACAATGAAAATCTCGCTTTTGTCAGAAATGGACGCACTGCCTTTTGTCATCAGTATAACGGCAGAAGTTTTTCTAACATAATGCCGGGACATACTTTGCATTTGCAATATAACTCCAGAGCACGCCACAGGATGACGTACTAATTGATTGTGACGCACTCCCCGAGTGCGTCTATCTGGGGAGTAGGCCTACATGTACTCCCGTTGGGAAACGGTGCGAATCAGTATTCCGCTCCAGCCGCAAATACTACACTGACGAGCCAAAGAAATGCGACATTTTTTGAATCATCAGATCAGAAAAGTGTTTCCGATGATTCAAATATGCCGCATTTCTTTTGCTCGAATCCTCGTAAACATTTTGGTGTTTTGGATAATTAAAAAAAGTCTAATTTCTTTTGCCCGTCAGTATACTACTCTGAGACAGACAAGGCACAGAGCTGAGCGCGTATGAAATTTTCCCAACGGCGCAGAAATGCCGGCCATTTTGATCCGGGTGCAGAGCCGCGGATCGAGACCACCGCTTATAACGTAACTGGATAACACCGAAGATCTCCTGCCAGCGTCTAGTAAGACTCTTCCCAGTAGGCTCCTTTGTGTAGAACCTGTCTGTTACAACAACGCATTCTGCAGGCCACCCTGCAGCTTTTTTTTTTTGGCGCCAGACTTCCGCGTTATCGTCTACCTCACAGAAACAGACCCGCAAATTGCGTTCTAAATGTACACCTGGGAGACGAACAATCTTCTCGCTAGCACTGTTCATCTGCAAGATGAAAAATTCTAAAAGACCCACCTACAACCCCTCCCCCCCCCCCTTTCAAAAAAGAAAAAAAAAGAAAAGAAAAAAGAAAGAAGTAAAGAAAGAAGTAAATAAATAATAAAAACCCCTCCCAAAACAAAAAAATCTAATAAAAAAAATTAAAAGGGGGCTCATGAGGATCTAAGCCTTTTGAAGCCTCACTTCAACAGCACCCGTTTTCCTCTGGCAATGCAGGTTACAGAGTTTTCAACCTATGACCAACCGAGACGGGAGAAAAAGCCACGCAGCCAAAGGTTGTTTGGGGAATAAGACAATGCCCGCTGTGCTCGAGGCACCGACCTGTGCCGGGAAGATAGGACAACTGAGAAGCACTCATAGCCGGCAACAGTTAGCGAAGATCCTCATGAGCTCCTGGAAGTGCTGGACCTCATGAGAATCTATGCTTTTTTTTGCGGATATGTGCTTTGGAATCAGTGGCATGAGTGAGCTTAGTCCTGGCGCAGGACTAAGCTCACTCATGCAGCTGGCTCCTGGAGAATACCCTTTTTTTCAGGTTCCTCTAGCTGGCTGAGTTCATAGCAGATCATAGCAGACAACACAACGCAACGTGAGGCGCACATCCTCATGACCCCCCGCAAACTGCGGGGGGTCATGAGGATCTGTGCCTCTTGCAGTTGGTTCTTGGATAATAGTCTTTTCTGGTCTTGCTGGACCCGTTTTACAGGCGCGTGACTCCTCCGGAGGCAGTGACAGGTATTCAGTGTGCGAGGCCGGACTGAGATGGGAAAGAAAACGGTGGGTGTGGAAGCCAGAATGGTTTCTAATCGTCCGCGCCCACCCAGAACCGATAACCGATAACAACACAGAAGCCAACACACACCACGCCTCCGCGTCCCCAGACAAGAGGGAAACAGTCCAGACGCCAATGCAGAAGATTGGTTGGTTATACATTGCTTAACGTCCCGACAGCAAGAAAACTTTCTCAGGACGTGCCTGCACTGCTTGTGAAAAAAAACAAACTAAACAGAATATCAGTTAAATGTATGTCGCCAGCCGGTCTAATACGCTAAATAAACCTAAGACCATTTAGCAACACACATCCAATATCAAGAGCTACAGCAGCGCAGACAGTACGGAGAGTTTAAAAAAGGAAAATAATAATAATGCATAGCATTTATATGGCGCATTTCTCATATTTATAATATAACTCAATGCGCAGAATGTAGCCGCGAACTGAACCCAACAAGCACGCTCACGTGAATCACACGCATTCACTCACACACTGTACGTAAACACAGAACATTCACGTGGTGCTAAGGGCAAGCTCAAGCGAGCTACTGACGGTATTTGGAAATCGTTTTTGCATTTGAAATTTTATTAAGTTGGCTGAAACTGATACCAAAGTGGAGGGGGAGGAAGAGCCGGAGTACCCGGAGAAAGAACCCCCGACGGTCCGCCCGAATTAACGGTGACACTTACTAGAGAAGACAAATCCGACGCCGGAACCCGGAATCGAACCTCGCACCTTTAGCATTGGTGGCAGGCGCCTTAACCACTGCGCCACGGACCGCCCCAGGTGACAGGTAGACAGAAACACATGCCCCAGAAGAGAGGGGAGAAACCCACCCTGTGGGGATGACCAAGGTGACCCTGGAAACTAAAAAGTAGTTAACCCCACCCAAGTCCCCCTAGGGCAGACCCGGGTGGGGCCGGGGGTATGCAGAAGAAAACCGCACTGGTTATCATGGCAAAATTAAGGAGGCAAGCATCATGTTCAAGACAAACAATAGAACTTAACCCTTTCCGACCTGAATGTCTGCAGGAGTTTGGCTGCAGTTTTCCATTCAACCCATTCAGCCCTGACGCACTACAGCAGGAGATGGGTCGACCATGATAATTCAAGGGTAGTGCCAGATTAGCTTGGCGCCTGTCGGCGCCAAGCTAATCTGGCACTGCCCTTGAATTATCATGGTCGATCCATCTCCTGCAACGCGTGCATAGTCATAAGATGACGCCTCCAAAATTTGGGAAATACGGCCGTCGGGGTGAATGACTGAGTTAACACGTGCACCCTGTTCCTCCTTCCCTGGTCACTTGCAGAAGTAAATGGATATCATTGATTTGGACGAATCATCAAGTTCTTAACACTGCGCGCACGTCGTTGAACGATAACGAAATGAAGGTGGGAAAAGTTGATTTTTTTAGACAAATGTTTGATTACTAAAAATTCTAGTAGCGATGAAAATTTGCCAATGCCCCATTTGAAGTGTAGGTCGGTTTGGTCTGACAGAAACTCAACACGCTAAAGGCCATTGGGCCGAAGTCGGCCGCACCTTTTGCGTGCTGGGAAACATCTTCCACGGAAAGAAGCGACGGCCAACAACTTTCTTTTTACTAATAAAATCAAACATCTGCATGTTTTGATAATTATGCCAAAAATCGATAGTTGTAAAAAGTGTAAGCGCGCAACTGGCATAAAAAAAAAAAAATAAATAAAAGGAACGGAACGGAAGTCACAGCTGACCCCTCTACGCTTCCTCGTCTTGTACCACTACACCGGTTGACGTCAGCTCCTGCCGTAGTCCGATCTCACTTCCCTTTTCTGTGTTCATCTTGGAACCAATTCAACTCCAATCATTACTGATAACTCCGACACTGAACAACCCGGACGCGATTAGCGCAGCTGCTCTGAAATGAAGCAAGCAAGAAGTATAGAACCTCATGAGCCCCCGCATGTGCGGGGGCTCATGAGGATCTATGCCTCTTGCAGATGGTTCTCTACAGGACTCACACCCGGGTCTTCCCTGGGGGACTTGGGTGGGACTAACTACTTTTTAGTTCCTAGGGTCACCCTGGTCAGCCCCAGAGGGTGGGTTTTTCTCTAATTTATGGGGTACATGTTTCTGTCTACCGTTGGTCCATTCACCTGCGTTTTCCTGTTGTAAAATTCGCCCTGCTGTCTGCGATCCCCGTAGTTCTTGATACTGGATGCGTGTTGCTAAATGATCCGCTGCACTTAAGAGATGATAAGTTATGTGTTTGCGGTTAATGCAGCTTTTATGTGTCATTTCCCTGTACATATTTTGTAATTGTAATGATTTTGTACTTCTTTTTTTTAAATTTATTTTTGTAAACTAGGGTATAAGAAATTAGCTTGAAGTTGCAGCGTTCCTGGTATGTCAGTCTTGGATTTAATTAGCATATTAGACCGGCTGGCGACATACATTCAATATTCTTTTTTTTACAAACAGAAAAGGCACGTCCTGCGAAAATCTTGTTGCTGCCGGGACGTTAAGCAATGTACAACCAACAACAACGTTCTCTGCAGGAGTGATTTGATTGCACTACTTTTTTATGCTTTAGTTCCTCCGTCGCTCCATCCACTGGGCACGCGTCCAATTCGTTACTTAACGTTATCTTCCAATTAGACGGGAGGAAAACTCCGGCCTCAGTCAGAGGGAGGTTTTGCACATATTGGTCAGCATCAGTTTGGCATAAATTGCCATGTATCCCTAGGCACATGTGATTCTGTGTCTCCTGCAACGCTAGGGGCTGTGGTAGAAGCGGCGTAATCAACGGCAGATCCGGCTTCTGATAAGGAGAAGCACCTAAAATTACAGGGAGAGGACATGCGGATGTGTGTGTGTGTGTGCGTGCGTGTGTGTGTGTATGTGTAATAATAATAATAATAATAATAATAATAATAAATTTATTCCAGTTTTTGCAGGCCATCAGGCCCATAGGAACACAAATTACGAGAATTAAATAACACCGAAATGAGATCTCATCCAACAAGGGAAATGTCCATGTTAGGAATCCGTTCTTCTATTAGCTAAAAGTCAAGAACAATGCGACAGTCGTCATCAGTCAGGCTAGTCATCAAATCAGGCACCGAGTCAGCCAGAAATGTTAACCCAGGAGGCGACGAACCATGGAACCTATATTCTCCAACTCGATCAGCGCCATCTCAAAAGACTCTTGGTAATTACCATTAGGATCTATGGCAGTCCAGCGACAAATGTTCTCTTGCACTTTTTGTTCATAGTCACTCATCAGCTTTTTTCCTTGATGGATGAACCAGTAACACACAGAACTTTTCTCACAGTCGAAGACCACTGTTATGTCATCACTTCTACACAACAAGTGCTCTTGCTGATTCCCTTTGTACAAGACGCATTTCTCAAACCCTGTGTTTCTCTGGTTATCGCGTAAGCGTCTTTGTAAAGATCTGTCCATGATTGATGCGACGTAATCTCTCTCTTCAAGAGTGTATGGATCAGAGGTTACACTCATATCACTCGGGTCGGCTTCAGCACTGTCGACACAGTCCATTGCGCACGCTCCAGTCAGCTGTGTTGTCACGCAGGTACCACTGCACTCCGTAGGTGCATCGTCACTGGTCTCTGTCCTGTCTGTAGGTGTGGGGACATCATGGGAAACACGTGCAACATCGTCATCTATGGCTAGGGGAGTTGTTGTACACGGCGTGTTGAGAGTGTGTAGCTGTTTATCTTCGCTGTTTGTAGCTTGTGTGGGCGGGGTGGGCATAAACAAAGGCAATACTAGCGGTAGATTGCCACTTGCCTTGTTCGAACGTTCCTGTCTCCTGGCCTCTGCTCTCATGTAGTCCCGGCGATTGTGGGATGGCGGCTTTTTGCGGTAGGTTGCGGTAATGGCAGGGGACCCGTGTGCCATACCGGTCAACCTCAAAATGACAACTGTCGAGTCGCCTCTACCGTCAATTTTGAAGGATGACAGCGTGTTGTCGCATAGCAGGGCGTTCAAGGCAGCTTCCAAAGCTGAAGGCAGTCCTTCAACTGGCATGGCGCTGAGATTTACAGGCAAAAGCAGTACTTTTTGCAGGAGGTCTCAAATGGCAGCCCTGTTGCTCGCACGATCACGTGATCCTCTCTGTGTGTATGTGTGTGTGTGTGTGTGTGTGTGTGTGTGTGTGTGTGTGTGAGAGAGAGAGAGAGAGAGAGAGAGAGAGAGAGAGAGAGAGAGAGAGAGAGAGAGAGAGAGAGAGAGAGAGAGAGAGAGATCTGGTACAACACATTATAACCAGTCCAGTGCCGACGAGAAAATCAGTCTGACCACCCAAAGCGTAAGAGGTATAGATCCTCGTGAGCCCCCGCAATTGCGGGTGCTCGTGAGGATCTATGCCTCATGTTGCCACCACTTTGAATCCATGTTCCAGGGACAGCAATGGATTTTCAGGTGTTGAATCATAACGAAAATTGCCAGAAGCACAGTCTGCGTCAAGTGCCACGAATGGGTTAATTTGGACGTCGTAGGCCCTTTCAGCGTGTCTTAACTCATTCTACCCCAGACACACCACAGCAAGATATTGATCGACCATGATAGTTCAAGGGTGATGCCAGAATAGCTTGGCGCCTACGGGCGCCAAGCTATTCTGGCATCACCCTTGAACTATCATGGTCAATCTGTGTCCTGCACTGCAATGCAGTCTTCAGAGGACAACGGCAAAATTTGGGGATTTCGGTGTTGGTGTAGAATGAGTTACGGTCTATTTAGCGTATTGTACCCGCTGGCGACATACATTTAATATTCTGTTTAGTTGGGGTTTTTTTTTCACAAGCAGCTGAGAAAGTCTTGTTGCTTTCGGGAAGTTAACTCATGTAGTCCCAACACACCACAGCGCGATATGGCTCGACCCTGATAGTTTAAGGGTGGTGCCAGAGTAGCCTGACGCCTAAGGCGCCAAGCTATTCTGGCACCACCCTTAAACTATCATGGTCGATCTGTCTCCTAAATTGTACTGCCGTCCTCAGAGGACAACTCCAAAATGTGGGTATTTCGTACCTGGGACACAATGAGTTAAGGAATGTACAAACGACCAACCAACCTTTTAAATCACTGAGTGAAACCGGCCTCTCCCTCTCTCTCTCCATTTATTCCCCTTCCCAAAAGCAAAAACTTAAACTCATTGAATGAATATAGACCTATCTCCATTCTACCAGTCAACAAAACCTATTGAAAAACATATCCATACACATCTGCAAACTTTTCTACAACAGAACTGTTTACTCAGTAAAATGCAGTCAGGTTTTCGCCCGAACCACTCTTACCAAACTGCCCTTGTAATCTTACTCTTTGCTGTTAATGTTTCTTTTCTAACAGGTCAGTTTGTAAGAGAGGCGTTTCGCCTAAAACTGTATCCTGTAAATAAAACGTTTCACCGTCATCATCTCTAGGACAGTTTTAACAGAGGTAAAACTGCCTAAAACTTCATCTTAACAAACATTTCATCATCACCATTAGCCTCGCACCATTATCATTAACACCATCATCATCATCCTCGACCCCCCCCCCCCCCCCTCTCCAGTCCCTACTTCCGGTTAAATGTCTTTCAAATCGTCGGCCACACCAAGTAATCAACAAAACATCTCCGGCAGCATCAGTTGTACAAATGAATCCGACTTTCTCTGTTTAAAGAAGTTTTACCCTTACCAGTGACCACAGAGCTTCACGCAAATTGGGTCCTACTCACAAGAGGCATAGATCCTCATGAACCGCAGAGGCTGATGAGGATCTATGCCTCTTGCACGCGAGGAGGGTGAGGCTGCTTGTTGTCCGTGTGACAGCCCCTGGCTTGACTCTCGCCCACTGTCAACAGTGCAAGTCTCGTCTGACTTACAACACGTAACTATTGACACAGGCCACGTTCAGTCCGTCTGCAAAAGAGACATAGATCCTCATCAGCCCCTGCAGGTCTGCAGGGGTTCGTGAGGATATATACCTCTTGCCTGCAACGATAAACCGGTCTGATTTGTATCTATGTCCTTCGGGCAGAAGACAGTGGAGGGGATTGGGTGTGAGTGTGGCCACAAATGACACTTTAACGATCAGGCGCTGGCCGGGTAACCGCAGGTCCTTCAGTGCTAAAAACTACAGACCAAAAATATCATTCAATCATTTCCTACGTCTTAGGACGTATGAACGAAATGAGCGCTAAGGAGCATAGATACCTATGAGCCCCTAAAAGCCGCACTGATGGGCTCAAGAGAATCTAGGTCTCTTGTGTGCTGAGGGGGACAAAACAAAAAAAAAAAAAAAAAAAAAAAAAAAAAGGGGGGGGGGGGGGGGCAATCTTTTCCCTTGATGAACTTAGGAAGGCTTTCCGAGCCAACGTTCTAGTGATAACACCAAAGAACTGACTGCATTCAATTCACAACGTGACTTTAAATGGTAATCAGTTCACGACTGTGCGCTGCGTCGTAAAATGTTCACCCCTTCACTGCTGAGAAATAGCGCGCGCGATTCAGCCGCAAGAGACACAGATCCTCATGCGCACCCGCAGCTGATCTACGCGACCTCTTGCTGAGAGCGATTTGTATCCATGGTCCTGGCACGGCTGTGGCTTTTTGGTCGCTGAATGAGCACAGATAAGTTCAAACACGTAATCAGCGTCCACAGGCAGTGAAGGGGTTAACGGGCTGACCTTTCAGTGATTATCAGTTCACACCTGAGATTTAACACCCCCCCCCCCCCTCTTGTGATATATAGCCATCCGTAATGCGCTCAGCAGCGGTGGCTGCATGCACAATGGCGATAATTAATCCATTTAGCCCCGACGCATTGCACCAGGAGATGGATCAACCATGATAATTCAAGGGCAGTGCCAGATTAGCTTGGCGCCTGTCGGCGCCAAGCTAATCTGGCACTACCCTTGAATTATTATGGTCGATCCACCGCCTGCGCATGGCACATATTCGTTAGGTGACACCTACAACATCTGGGAAATAGACCTTGGGCCAGTCTGCGCACAGCAGGACCTAGCCGTCACATTCAATACAGCCACATATAACCAAACATAAAATTAATGTCAACGTTATAGAGTTACAACGACGGCAAAGACACACGCGAGCACAGGCTGGCTGTCTCCCTCGATTAGCTTCGGCAGGAGACAACCAGTGTAACGCGATCACACAGTCTCTTTGTAAAATGGTTTGCTTGGATCGTCATTCCACTTTGTTGCTACAATAGTGTCTGAATTCAGGAGTGAAGACTGTGAATGAAAGCAGAAGCGTAACGACTAATGCACATGTCCGTTACCTACAGCGCTGACGGATAACGAGTGAATGTGTGAATGTGTGAACCTGTGTGCTTCCATAATTACTACCTTGATGTGGAGTGTCTGTTACGCAGCAGAGCTAATTTAAACCAAAAAGGAGCGTCGTGCCTTGGTGCACGTGCACGTATGTCGGTATCAGTTACAAGGTCTGTCAATGATATGAATTATGTTGTCAGGATTGTGCATAAGCCTACCCAGCTATATTTTGATGGTATAGGCTTTACAGTACAATTACGCATAAATCTGAAGACACACTTGTGCTTGGACACGCAGCACAAGCACACGCGTACTCACAATTATTTATTCTGCGCTGCCGTTAGCGTGTCAATCTATTTTTAGCTGTTTCTCGTAGGAACGGAGTGGAGTTATTGTCAGGTTACTTGATATAAAGACGACGTGTGCTGAACTGGATTGTCCTGTGTCCAAATGAACCATAACTAGACCTGTGTACTGAGTTTCGTAACCATCTGTTTCAGAAGTGTATCTCTGAACAGTTACAGTTGTAGTGGGCCTTTAATCTGATCACATCAAATCAGTGAAGTGGTTTGGTGTTACTTCATTTCTTTTCAGTCACGAATCACGAAGTTTTACCCACTTAGGCCGGATGCACTACAACGGGCAAGACATGGATCGACCATGACAATTCAAGGGTAGTGATAGATTAGCTTGGCGCGGCCGTCAGGCGTCAAGCTAATCTGGCACTACCCTTGAATTGTCATGGTCGATCCATTTCCTGCAACTGGTCCACAGTCGTTGGTTGACACCTCCACAATTTGGGAATGCAACTATTGTACACGTGTATGTATGTGTATATATATATATATATATATATATATATATATATATATATATATATATATATATATATATATATTATATATATATATATATATATATATATATATATATATATATATATATATATATATATATATATGTGTGTGTGTGTGTGTGTGTGTGTGTGTGTGTGTGTGTGTGTGTGTGTGTGTGTGTGTGTGTGTGTGGTTTGGTACGTCAGAGTCGACTCGACTGTGACTGATGTAGATTTGTTTTACGTGCTGATTTTAACAATGGATGCTCGTTCATACGCCACAACAAATTCCTAATGCTTACGCATAGGGCAATAGAATGAATTGAATGAATTTGGCTTATCGTCCCTATTTACTAGACTAGCATAAAGGACTAGCTGGTTTGACTTTACTTGGGGGGATAGGCGGGGGAAATAGGCCAGAATAAAATTTGGTTAAGAGGGCCGATGGACAAAGCCATACGGCCAATAAATGGTGTTTGGTCTCTTACTTCGATATTGGGGGCCAAGGCCACTCCTTTATCCTTCCAAAAGACAAGGGTCCTTTTGGTTTTAAAAATGTATATAGTTGATCTTTATTTAAATACCATTATAACGTATGTTAAAAAGACCTTATTTACAGGTTAAAAATTTGCTACCGCTAACATTAATGTATTTACATCTAGGTTATAAGCTAGGGTTAAGATATGTTTAAGAAAAATAATGAAGTCTATTCCTGTACATAAGTCTTGTCACGTTAAAAGTTTAGTTGTGCCAGCCAGCGCTAGCCCGACGCCTATGGTATAAGGCGCAGCCGAGAAGCGCGCCAGGATTGGCGTATAGGGCAATACAGTTTATCTTATCTTTATGTGGCCTTGGGGTTAAATGGGTTAAGATATAATCCAACCAGTCTCAGTGTGACAACAATCTCACGAACTGATCCCGACAAAGGGCCGTGTTCACGAGTCAAAGCGCATGGGGTTACATCCGACATACTGACCATCTCCAAGAGTCAAAGATCTTAGAGAGATAGAGGTATTGTTTATTACCACTCAGTAAGCAGATGTGCTCGGGTCCCACGACGGCCGCAGTGGGCCCGCGCACGGCTGTGCGCGGGCCCACTGCGGCCGTCGAGGGCCTTAAGACGTTTTGCTCAGTACTGGGGCATTTGCCTTACTGTCATTAAAACAATAAAAGTTAGGAATGTGTGTTGGTGTCGTGACATTTTCACATTATAGTTTATGGAAAAAAACGTCACAGTCAATGCAGCAAACACTTACAAGAAACAATTAAATCAACCATAAACTATATCCTACACACACTAGGAGAGACTTTATAACTAGGCAATTAATACCACAAACTAATATCCCCCCCCCCCCACCACCACTAAAAAACACTTATACACACACAACACACACGCACGCTAGTCTATGAAACCTAAAACTAGTTAAATGTACATAAGACTGTAACGCTATATAACTTAACTCCAGATCAAAGTGACTTTCATTCGATAGAATGGACGTCATTTAGTTCTAGGAGTTTTAGAGTTACAAAAGCACATATACCACCTCACTGGTAATCACGGTCAGGTGTAAAACTGGTTGATACATCCAGTACATTCACGAGACACTGGAGCTTATCGAGGTCTGTGTTATTTGCAGGCTACGTTTAATACAGCCTTTCGCCCCCTTCGCGTGCCCCATAAACGCTCGCTGATTGACGTCACTCAATCAACGCTGAATATTATACGGGCTACAAGTATACGCGTACTGATGACAGATGCGTAATCATAGATCTATGCACCCAGCGGCACTAATTTCGTCTCAATTCACCACTTGCAAAATCGTCAATTTGACAGCGCAGCTGAATATAAAGCAGCTGACACGATCAATAGCCGTGACCCCGCAAGAGGCATAGATTTACATCAGTCCTTGCAGCCGCAGGGACTCAAGAAAACCTGCGCCCCTTGCTGTAACGAGATCGGCTCGCGCGGTTCCTGGTTTCAGATACTCAAAGTGCCAATGCCCTTCGAACCAACCCTTTAGCTCATGCTATAATGAATCAGCCTCAACCTTATGCGAAAAAGAAAAATGAAAAAAGAAACAACGTGTAAGGCACCCGTGAGTAAAAATTCCTCGGGCCGGGGTCGTCCGCACTTACGCAGCTGTGCGCGGGACAACTGCGGACGACCCTGGCCTGAGGAATTTTGCTTACGGGAGAGCAGAGCCTATCCTGAGGCGACATCAACACACACCGTCATCAACGAACTGGCTTACCTGTCACAGGTAAACAAGCCAAACAAGAACTGAACACACCGGTCGAGCGACGGTAAGCAAATGGCCCTCGGGTGGACGACTACACTATCAGTCGTAGCTGTTGGCCCGCCTCACTGTGCTGTACGCGCGCGTACGTCGCTCCGAAAGTCTTTTGCCCCCGGCCCCTGACTGAAATGGCAAGTTAGACGGGGAGCGTACCTCATTCAAATGTCTAGCCGTCACTAAACCACAGCCCCCCTCCCCCCCCCCCCCCTCAACTACCACTGCCAAAGTTGTACTGCGGACCGGAATTGGAAAAAAAAAAAAAAAAAAAAAAAATGAAACTTTGATCGCACCGTGGGCGTGTACGTCAATGAAAAAACTACGAACAAATATACACGCAGCACACCGTGATGGCACACGAGAGCTTTCAATACTCGTGAGGTTGCCACGTTTGAAACGAACGAATCTCTACAACGAACGAGAGCGAAGTCACGGCGGGGGGACAACTCTTCCGCCATAAGCATGGACAACATTCCGCTAAACATCTCCAAGAGGCATAGATCCTCATGGTCCCCCATGTGATGTGCAAGCTGGTTATACAACGTGGGCTTCGCTCTCGTTTGTTGTTGGGAGTCGTCCGGCGTGACGGTGGCCTCTCTAATGACAGGCTTGCAGACCTGCAGAATACTAGGAGGTCATCGAGCGACCATCAATCCCTCTGAATGGGAGATCAGCTATTTTCATTCAATAGTTATGAACACATAAACCGAAGCAAAAACTGTCACATGTAAAATCAAGCGTAACCCCTTATTAGCCCCGAATCCTTCAGCAGGAGAAGGCTTGACCATGATAATTCAAGGGTAGTGCCAGATTAGCTTGGCGCCTTAGGCGCCAAGCTAATTTGGCACTACCCTTGAATTAGCATGATCAAGCCATCTCCTGCAACTGGTACACAGTAGTTAGGCAACACCTCCAAAATTGAGAAATAGGCTAGGACCTTGGTGCTAAAAGGGTTAACCTCGACTCACGCGCCTTTTCCGCTGAGCGGTACCGTCAGTAGCTGTCAGGGTGTTAAACTGAACTCTTTGGTTGTCGGTAGCAGTTTTTGTCGCGATGATTCCTGCAGGAATGCTGCAGGGATCATGGCGACAAAAACCGCTGCCGACAGTCGAAGGGTTAAAGCTACCGGCGAATCCGAAACGGATCGACATAATAATCTGTACCTTGCTGTCGTGTGTCAGGACTGATTGGGTTAACAGCTGAATTGTCAAATCAGACTGTCACTCACACACTGTCAGTCAACCGGTATCAACGACACTGGGTTTCCATACATCACCAAGCCTGTACACACAGAGTTGACCACAGTCGAGTGTGTTCGCATTTTGTCATTCTCTGAAATGAAGCCTTCGTATTTCACACACCGGTTGCCTCCCTCGATTCGCTACCGCTGAACAGCGGTAGCGAATCGAGGGAGACAACCAGTGTGCGTATTTTACTGTGCTTGGCAAACAGACCACTGTGCACAGTTTTTTTTTTTTTTCTAAACCTTTCCCACACGTTCACTCACCGACTCAACTTCAAACCAAACTGCCCTCATTCCACTGGCCCCACGACTGAAAGTACTTCACAATAGTGCCATTGTAATTGTAAGAACAATATTATATAGCACAGTAAACTTCGGATAATATAATAAATAGCAAGGCGCCAAATTGTTTTGGTGCTGATATATCCGAAGTTTGTTATATGCGGAGTAATTTACATGCACTGAAACTGAAGTACGGTCGGGATAGTCCGAACTGAAGGGTCGTCAGGCTGAATTGTGTCTTATTCGACCTCGTTGCAATCGAAGTCGACGGTATAATTATTAGTTACCTAGACTGCCAGTGTCGATCACTGAGGTCAACCTCCGAGCCTACTGACCCATTAAATCCCAAGGCCTCATCACAAACTGTATAGGTGTCACTATGTATCAGTTGCAGGAGATGGATCGACATGATAATTCAAGGATAGTGCCAGATTAGCATGAATTATCATGGTCGATCCATCTCCTGATGTAGTGTGTCGGGGCTGTATGTACCCATTATTCAATCAATGCCCGTAGTAACTTTTGATCAGGTACAAATCAATGACTCCAACAGTAGCTTAGTGAATGTTAATTCCGACTGCGCACAGCGCAAATACCCCCCCCCCTCCCCCCAAATAATAATAAAAATCCAAACAAAAAACAAAACAAAACAAACTAAAACCAAAACCACAACCAGCTCCTGGTCAACGCCTAACCAGTAAACTAGAGGAGATCAGCCTACCTCGGCCCAAAGATGTTGTGTACTAGGTATCTGTCGACGGACAATTTCGCTTGTCACGGTCACCTAACTGAGAATAGATTTAGGGACTGACTTCAAAGCGACACAACTATAGCGTTAAAGCTGAGAAACAGTCAAAAAACTCCGCCCCGCACGTGTTTTAAAAAAACTTTGCAGGACCCAGCGAGGGCCCTCTTCGTGAACGTTCGGCTAACTTCGGCAAACCGGTTTGCAACTGACTCAGTTGACTGAGTTTTCAACTGCGTTTGTCGTGCTGGCAAAACTCCCGTGAAAAAGACAGGCCACTTCCTGTATCGCAGCGAGTGGGCACCGCGATCACTGATCTAAACCAGCGATATTTTTACTGATATCAACAGTAGCAGACGACACTCGACCACCCGACGGACAGAGCAGGCCATTTGTGTCTTGCCTGGACGCACACTGGATATGGACCAGGCCGAGCTATCCGTAAGTTACACAGCACAGCCTGAAGCTTTATTTGATATCGGAAGGGTGAGAAAGGAGGGGTTATTTGTCGTTTTGTGTTTGTTGTTATATCTTTTCATCTGGAGTGGCCTACAGCAAATTTTTTTCTCCATACGAAGGGCAGCTACTAAAAATCAGCTTGACCCATGGCGACCTTGTATCTTT
The DNA here is from genome assembly GCA_036245525.1 of Semisulcospira habei. NCBI lineage: Eukaryota > Metazoa > Mollusca > Gastropoda > Semisulcospiridae > Semisulcospira > Semisulcospira habei. The sequence continues at coordinate 247,557,675 of BTPG01000001.1, forward strand.
TTGCATCTATGTAAACAGTCGATTCTCTCTCTCTCGCTCTCTCTCAGTCTCTCTCAGTCTCTCTCTCTCTCTCTCTCTCTCTCATCCAATTTACTGTGTTGGTTGTACATCACAATGCTTCTTTATTTATTTATATTAGCCTATATTGGACTGGAGGTACGTGTTGAAAAAATTCGTTCACAACTACAAAGTGTCAGGAGTCATACTTACAGCGTGTACAGCCGTACATTCTGCCATCATAGTCCCCAGCGCGTAAAATCCGTGGCTGTCGGTCAGATTCAAAGTGTCACAGAATCGTCTGCTGTTGTCCGATCTGCTAATCGCGATGATTTCCGTGCAACAGGAAGTGGTCTGTCGTTTTCCGAGATTTTTGCAAGCTCGGGATACGCAGTTGCCAACTCCGTCAACTGAGTTACGAACCGATTTGACCCACTTAGGGGCAGGGCCCAAGCTGGGCCCTGTACAGTCTTTTAAAAACACGCGCAGGGCAGATTTTTCTCATTGCACCTCAGCTTTAAAGGTCCTGGTTCAGCAATTAGTCAGTAGAGGACAGCGAAAAAAAAATTCGAAGTCCCTACCTGATACACAAAGTGCAACCCTAACAGAGCCTCGTCAGATGGGATCCCCGAACACTCACGTTACTATAGCTGATGTAGAGTGTCAGACGTCCTTGACGGCTGTCACAGTTCACGCAAACAGGTATACGCCACTCAGCTGCCAAAGGTCACTTCCAGTTGCATCTGTCCGTACACGGTAACATCCACAATTCTCGTGCAACAACGACGAAAGTATCCAACTTTCACTTCTGTACCGGGAAACACCGAGCGACTGAGTGACGTCCACAGCGTCCAAACACGGCGCAGGGAATGATGACGGTACGTCAAACATGCTATAGCGTGGTCTTCTCATTTCGTATGTCCTCGCATTTATCCAAAACAATGTTTCCTCGAAAGCGTTTGCGAACAAGTCCCTCATGGTAGTCGCCATTTTTACCAAGGGAAGCTACTACATAATGTTGTTGTAGGGGACAGCACTCCCGTGCTAAGCAACGCGGAAATGCCCACCTCAAAACGATTTTATTTTTCACAAAAGCCTGGGAGATCATTTACAGGCGATCATGCAACGATGTGATGTGCATGGATGACTCTGCGACAATATGAAATGAATGAAAACGGTCCATAAATATGCCCCATAAATCCATGGCCAGCAAGAGACATACATTCTCATGAGCCCCTGCGGATGCAGGGGCTCATGAGAATTTATGCCTGTTGCATTAGGAACAGGCTGGCTGAAGGCCTGTTCTGTCTGAACCAAACAGCTGAAATTCAGCTCTCCGGGATTTTGAAAAGCTGAATCAGTTTCTAGGACTGAAGACTGTCCCCCATCTATGTGATTGTGCCTGTTCGTGTGTGTTACACGGACATAAAATTTGATTACATAATAAGAATCTAAGCACTAGGAAATATTTGCTTTGTCGATTACTTCTCATCTTGTTTTTTTGTTGTTGGTTTGCTGTTTTTTTTTTTGTATCACAAAAGATAATTACTGTCTGCAAACTTGCCGAGTTCAGTGATAATATTTTCTCCCCAGACCAACAGCTGTTTATGCACATGCAATGCACCCTGCCCAATGCGTACCTCATGCAAGTGCCTGACAGCAACCAACCATACACCAACTGCAAGCTAAAGGGTGCACAAACAAACGAGAGGCAAGTTTCAAAATAATTAGATACAGGGTTGCAACAAATGGGTCCAGCCTTCGCCATACCAATAATCTATACCTTTTTTTAAAAAAAGACCTTATAATTATTTTTGATGCCCCCGATCCAAAATACTTAAATGTTATCCAATTTTCCCATTTTGGGGGGTTGGGCGAACTCTCCCCCCCCCCCCCACCCCACCCCCCCCCCCCCATGACTGATTATAGGAGGCAGATGAAAGCAAGCTGGCATCATGCACCCTTTTGGCTGGAGCATTAGGCTTCTTTCATCTCATGCTATGGTTATGAGATACAAAATAAATGTTAGGAAACAGATATATGTAATTGGTATTCTAACCACAATATATTTGATTCATAGTTTATCTATGTTTGCACTGACAGAAAACCATGTGGGATTTGTTTTTGATCACTTCATATAGCAATGTTCTCTATCAGAAAACTGAAATGACTCAACCCGCAAAAATAAATATCAAGGAAATATATCAGTTCACAACAGCAAGAGATATATCTTACTTGATCTTTATTTTGTGACAAAAACATTGTTTTCAAATACACTTCAACATATGGCTTATTTGTTTATGTCTGTACTGAGTAAAACTGTCAAAAATGCCTTTCATTGTGAGGCTTCTCTTATGAGTTCACCAAAATTGTCAAGTACATCAATAAGTGTATACATAAATAAAAGCACAATGACCATGATGATATAGTAAAATACAGTTGATTTTTTAATGAAATGAGTACGTCCATTCTCAACAAGACCAAGTAGTTTATGTATCCTACAGAACCACATAGTCCAGACCAAAATGGTGACTGCGAAGCGTGTGTAATGCAGAGAAGAACTTAACGAAGAAAGAAAGACGCTTCGAAAAGACAGCTACAACACAATTTTATTCATATTATCTAGTAAACAATTATGTTGTAACTGTCATTTCTAAGCGACTTTCTTTCTTCATAGGGTTCTTCTCTACAGAACAACATACATGTACACACTTTTACTTCCAGCACTATATATAACTGTAATGATACATGAGGCAAAAACACAAACAGAACAGAGACAACCATTTTAATTATAAAGAAACAAATTCAGTGATGTCATTGAATCATATGCATGGTATATTTTGCTTATGATGCTGTCTTTCAAACTTGGTCTCTGTGTTTTGGTAAGTGGGGGTGAAATGAGGGGGGGGGGGGGGGGGGGAGTATGGAGGGGTGGGGTGAGGTGGGGGGGGGGGGGCAGTTATGAAGTTGAGAAACAGTTTGTATCATGGTGACTGCTCAGTTTACATGTTGGCGCTGCTGCCAGTTCCAGCTGACAAACACCAGTGCATCCGTGGTGTGTGAAAAGCAAGATTTTCACTGTATGGACACTGACAGTGTCACATTTCACTCGCATGGGTACACATGCAGGCATATATATATATATATATATATATATATATATATATATATATATATATATATATATATATATATATATATATATATATATATATATATATATATATATATATGCTAAATTTTGCTATCCACCAAAATGCTAATATTGTCATGACTCCACAGCAGACAGACAGCCTTCATGGACAGGTCCAACCAGTGAAGAGACAAAAGACTGGCCAGTGTCAAACATGTCACCAAACTGCAGGGGCGTTAGCAGCAACGTTACAGAGAAACTTTGGAACAGAAAAATGCCTGATGCAAGTGCAGAGTGCCCCAATTTGCTCTCAGAAGGCAGCTGCAAGACAAGAAGCAAAGGTCAGTACATGTAAAGATATACTGCAAACACTGTTCTAGAGGAGTTTACTTGGCTACCAGGTATATGCCAGTATAATCTACTCATCATGAAAACAACCGTAAATAGTTTGCAATGCTGCTTGGTAACATGATATTATATGAATATGTTTTCAGGCCAACATAGCCAAATTTTCCCTGGGGGAGACTAAAAGACGCACTCAACCGATGAGCAGCCCCTGGTGACCATATCGTATGTGGGAGTAGAGGTGACACCTTATCAGCGCATCACCAGTGAAGACAATCCGGCCTACTGTTTGTGTGGGAATTGTCTAATAATAATGGACAACAAGAACTACTAAATTTGATCAAGCTGATCGAGTTAACAGAATAACCAACTTTTCTAAATATTTGTAAGAAGCAGAACAAAGTCAAATTTTGCAGCATCAAAATTTATAGCAGCACATTTGCAAATAACAATCCCACATTATAATGGCATTCAAAAATTACCAACACTGCATACAGATTTTTTTCAGTTGTGGCATGAGAGCCATATGGGGCCTGGCAACAGAAAACACTGTCGCTCTTGTCAGGTGGCCATAATCAGATGGCGGTTTCCAAGCCCCAATCTAAACTACCTGAGGGCACTATCTGGTTGTGTATGTGTGTGCAACCAACCTCCAAGTCTTTGCTTCTGCTGAAAAACCACATCCACTCGTCGCTCACTCTATCATCTGTACTGCGTAGATACTGTAACAAACTGCAGAGCTTTCCATCAGTGAGGCATTGGGGATACACGGCCACAGAGCATTCCTTTATGAGAAAAAAACAGAATGAAAAGAACATTTACATTTAAAATTTACTTTCTGTCATGGGTGTGGAGATTGTTTACATCCGTTTGTACAAGTAGTTGGGACATGACTAAATGGACACATGCATGTAATATGATACTCCATATTGTGCACTTTGTACTCTCTACACAAGAAAGTATTAAAGTTGAATGTAAAAGAAAAGTGTTGGACATTCTTTGTTTTCAATACATTTGGACATTCTTCTTCATAAATCGCATACATGTCTGCTTTCTGCTTTCATTTTCCATCCTTGTCATAACTACATACTGTGAACAGTGCACACGAACAGGAATTCGGCACCCGACTTGCCATAACAAAAACTTAGTTTGCATGGTCAGTGTCACAATCCTAAATAGTATATTTATACAAATACATGTACTGTAATGATACTGAAAATGACATGTACAATACTGCACTTGTAACAGAAATTGCACACGTGTGTAACATACTATAAGCATGCATATTTCTGTTCTGCTACCTGGTATGCCACAGAGTGCCTGTTGCTAGTCTTGGTATACTGCTTGCATTCTTGGTGCTTGAACTAAGTCAAGGATGGTAAGTATGTTGTGCATTGTGTAGCCTTCGTAGCCAATTGAAGTTTTTTTGGGCCATTTCAACCACATAGATACATCCCCTTGACTAACACTCAATGATGAGACTGAAACATATCTAAACTCTAAGTCAAAATAAGTGCGTAAATAAGACATGATACCTTGATTGTGCCTGGCAAGGAAGCTCGTAATGTGTGGTGATGCTTGATAACAGGCTTTATCCATTGTTTCAAGTGGTGTTTAGCCTTTGGCAGCAGCAAAGAAACTGAAAACAGATGGCCAATGAATAGATAAAGCAAAACCTCAAACTGACAAAAGCACAAAAGTGAAAATACACGAGCAGCAGTTTATACTGAGTAGGTTGTTTCGATGACAGAACAGCGTCATGTGTTTTTGTTCTGCATACACTCAAGGATATATCCTCCATGTAAACACACAGCTCAACTCAACTTCATGCAATTTGCTTGCCTTTGTGCAACACATCAAGGTAATGATCCAATAATATACAAATCTATTTGATACTGGAATAAAAGATACATGCATTACAGAGTGGCAAACTGACAGGTAGCTAGCACTAGCTGTTATGAAGACTTGGGAGAAAAAAACACCATGGCACCATGATAATTGTTTACTGTCAACTTGTAAATATACTTACAGTGTGGAGGAAGCAGTCACATATGTAAATCATAACTTACAGTATTGTGACAGCTATATTTCCATGACACTATATGCTACTTTATGTGTGCTGTGATTGGACTTTTACAAGCAAAAATGATTTTGTGAAATCAAGGTGTACCATACTTCAAAATCAAATGCCACCAAACTGATCATCATTACCTGAAAGTAGCAGGAGATTACAGTAGAACTCTGTCGGTGACAACTTATCGGACAGGTCTTGCTGTCTTCAGAAACTCGATGCCAGTCTGTGCATTCACCAGTTCCATGTCACCTGACCTTGTGGCAGCCCTGCTGTCCAGAAAAAAAGCATAAACACAGTAATGGGGAAAATGAAAAAGAAATAAATACACATGTGTGCATGTGGCTTTCTAAAAATGGCTTAGTCACAAAATAGAAGCACATTTGAGTGTTATGATATGGAACAATATAACATATGATTTACAGTAAGACTCGCAATAGAATATTTTTATATATACAAACATAATATTATAAGTTTTTGTCACTCATATTTCTCCTATGTTCCTAAGCCTGTGGTTTCAGGAAAAGAAGAGTGCATGCTGAATATGAGAAATACATCATGTATCAGTGGCAACTAAGCCAACTTACAATAGCCCACGCTGATTGCGAGTTTCATAATGAATTATGTACATACATGTATTGCTCTATTTCATCACACTGAAATGTGCTGTTTTTGTGAACAAATATGTTTTAGGTTGATCCTAGTTGTATATTGTATCCTTATCTATACATGTTTATTATATTCTCATCCAGACAATTGCTGATGTTGTTTTTATACAGAGAGCAGCTGTACATTTGTTTTCATTCAGACATGCATCTGAACACTTTGTCTGTGTTCAGACAACTGCAGGCATATTTTGTTTTTTTATTCAGACAGCTGTATATTTAATTCTATTCAGACAGCTGTACATTTTGTTCTAAATATAAGCCAGCTGTACACTGTGTCCCAAGCCACACACACACACATGTACACACACACACACACATGTACACACACACACACACACAGTTCACAATTTACCTTGCCATTGCCAATGCGATTATATGTTATGTCTTGTGACGGGATTGGGTGGTGTTCCATTACTGATGCACCTTCACTTTCACTTTGTACTAGCTTCACAAATGTATCCACAGAAATAACACACTGCTTGCTGCTCTGTGAGCTCATTTGGTGTGGCACTGAAAAATAATCAAATGACTGGTATTTGTATAGTTATGTAATACACACAAGGGTTTTGTACTAGAAAACGCTGTGGCGTTCTGAAGATATTTACACAAAAACAACCGCCATCAACCCCCAAAACAAATCGCAACTAAGAGTGGAAACTTCTGAATTTACATCAAACCTGAGCTCAGAATATATCGCATATTTCATTTATGTATATAACACAAATATGTGTAATAGCAAAGTGCCCAGAAAATATTACAATTATTTATAAAAGAGAGAAAATTTAAAGAACAGTTACAAGCTGTTATGCTGTAGTGACCGAGTAACTACGGAAGAGACGAACAGTGAGGCTAAGATTACCAATCTATTCTTCGTCTTGTTCATCGATGTATTCTGCCAACTTCTCAGCACTGTGGTCTGCAGTTATTTCCTCAGTCATCACTTCCTCCGAAATTATTGTCCTGTACGCCAGAACACACATAACATTACGATCGCTATTAGGTCTACCTGTTGTTGACAAGGAAGTGGGCATTAGAGTGGTGTCCCCTGTAATATACATATTTACGAGTAGCTTCCCTTTGTAAACACGACGTCAACTACATTCGGCATGGGTGTTTGTTGTTGTTGGAAATATACTTGCCAACACAAGTAATATTTGTACAAGAAACGTGAAAAGACGACGCCATATCATGTTGGACTTACCGCCACCATTCGCTGGACCATTTTTGGACGTCGGCTCGGCCGTACCTCCCCAGTTGGCAAAAGTGAAAGTTGGATATTCTTCGTAGTTGCACGGGAATTGGATGTTACCATGCACGGACAAATGCAACTGGAAGTGACCTTAGGCAGCTGGGTGGTGTATACCTGTTTGCGTGAACTGTGACAGCCGTCAGGGACGTCTGACACTCTACAGCAGCTATAGTAACGTGCGTGTTCGGGGACCCCATCTAACGGGGCCCTGTCAGGGTTGCACTGACTTTCTGTGTCAGGTAGGGACTATGACATTTATTTTTCGCTGTCCTCTACACACTAATTGCTGAACCAGGACCTTTAAGTATCACCGAGCCACATCACTGAGCCGTTCCCCAAGCAAACGCCGCCGTACCGGCGTCGACACTGAATGGTCACGGTCTATGAATCGTATACTATCATCGCGAACAACTAGAAGTAGCTTGTCTAGAAGTACAGACCTACAGTTCAGTTGTTGAGAAATGCATCTCGCTCCACTATCGTCCGCTAATCAGTTTGCACGCTGAGGTAAGACTGACTAGAATAATCAGTCACCCTGTGTGTGTGTGCGTGTAGAAAAACTAGCACACTGACTGTGAAACTAGATCAACTTGACAAGGTTTGTACTGTCACAATCTATGACCGTATCGCCGCATTGTACGTTGTCGTTCCAAACTATACGCCTCAGGTCAGTACAGTTAAACGACAGCGCTACTAAACAGCCGGCATCGGGCAGAAGTCGGCCGCAGTGGGCCCGCGCCCGCACGAATGTGCGCGGGTCCACTGCGGCCGACTTCGGCCCGATACAATTTTGCATACTGAAAAAAAGCACACACACATGTTGCTGTTAATTCTGTCTTACCTGGCCACACGAGCACGCGGTCTTACATCAACAAAAGCCGCCGCTGGAGCTCGGCACTGTCGACAATACACTGAGGAAGAAAATGCGCCGATACATGAAGGTACTCCACATTTCCGCCGATCCAACGTACTTCACATAACACTCCAGCACAAGCTAGCGTCATGCGTTCTAACCTGCAGAAAGTGAAGGCACAAGCAGCGACTAGATGAGAAAAGGTGTGTGTGTGTCAGGTATATCTTCCGCTCCGGAAAAAAGGTATTTCCGCGCACTACACTGGATCCCGTACGCAGGCACACGAGGGCGGCGGGCTACTCCACTACTACACAACTGACGCCGACCGCCAGGTAGAAAAGGGGGGCACACGCACACACACATACACTCGCTCTCTCACACTGGTGTAGCCTGCACTCGAGACTGACGCGCTGAGCGGAGAGAGAGAGAGAGAGAGAGAGAGAGAATTGTTCGTTTGTGGGCAGCCTGCGCTATGCTTGCTCTCACTACTACGGCTACATGGGTGGCGTTCGTACGAATGCGCCTCGGGCATTTTCTTTAACTCATTCTACTCCAGACACACCACAGCAAGATAAGGATCGACCATGATAGTTTAAGGGCGATGCCAGAATAGCTTGGCGCGTATGGGCGCCAAGCTATTCTGGCATCACCCTTGTACTATCATGGTCGATCTGTGTCCTGCACTGCAAAGCAGTCTTCTGAGGACAACGGCAAAATTTGGGGATTTCGGTGTTGGGGTAGAATGAGTTAAAGTACCATTACGCGTAAATCTGAAGACACATTTCAGCACTATTTGTGTTTGTCATGCTTTGTCGACACACCTAATGAACTTCAACAGCAGTCTTGACACGCAGCAAGAGCACACGCGTAATCGCACTTATTTATTCTGCGCTGTCAATCTATTTTTAGCTGTTTTCGTACGGCGTTGTATTTCTAAAACGGAGTGGAGTCACTGTCAGATTACTTGATATACAGACGACGTGCACTGAACTGGATTGTCCTGTGTCTAAATGAACCATAACTAGACCTGTGTGTAGCGTTTCGTAACAATCTGTTACGTAAGTGTATCTTTGAACAGCCGGTTACGGCGGTAGTGGGCCTTTAACCCAATATATCTTGAGGCTGTTTAAATTTTTAATTATAGTCCTATGAAGGATACATTACAGATTAACAAAAAGATCAACCCTTTTAGTTAACCCATATTCTACTGAGGCTAAAGCTTTAAATTTGTACACTGCCATATACAAGCTACATTATAGTACTTACAGATAAGTATATAGACCAATGGCTTTAGTTCAAAGGTGGTGCCAGAATAGCTTGGCGCCTAGAGGTGCCAAGCTATTCTGGCACCACCCTTTAACTATCATAGTCAAAATAATTTCAAGCATTAGTGTATCAGGATGACAAGGGTCAAAAACCCTTTCAATGCCGAGAAAATGTGAACACCACCCACCTACAAGAGGTACAGATCCTCATGAGCCCCGCAATTCGCCAGCGTTTGTCAGTAACTGACAGGCATAAATGCAGGGGGGTGGGAGGGGGGGGGGGGCTTGTGAGGATCTATCTCTATTGCTTGTTCAGTTGGATCGTGTTCCCATCAAGTTTTGTTTGTCGGGAGTGAGTGGGTTAATGTCTACACAGGTGCAAGTTTGTGTGAACCTGGCCAATTTTACCCCTTGAGTCGCACTCCACTGGCTCCTCGCTACGCTCTGCAGCAGGAAGGGTCGACGCACGGAGAGAGAGAGAGAGAGAGAGAGAGAGAGAGAGCTGCCGGTAGCCCAGGTAGGGTACGTGCAGGTAAATCGTTTCACCTACACCGACAGATGGTGTGCGGAGGAGTGAAAAAAAAAAAACCCCACACAAAAACAAACAAACAAACAAAACAGACCGAGACCGAGGAAACTGAAGAGGGAGGGTTGTGAGGTAGGAGGATGGAGGAAGATCACCCTGTTCGGCGGGCTCACCACTGGACACCGAGACAAGAGGGGCACCTAAGAAGAGATACAAAGACGGTCTCAAGAAGTCTCTTAGTGCCTGCCAAATCGAAAACCACCAGTGGTCTTCGCTTGCTGCGGACCGCGACACCTGGCGCTCTACCATTTACAAGGCAGCCGTCTCCTTTGAGGACTCTCGCAGAGCTAGCCTTAAGGACAAGCGGTTCAGGAGAAAAAACAGAGATGTCGAAACTCAGAACCATGGCCAGACCTTTCCCTGCAGCCCCTGCGGTCGAACCTGCCTGTCCCGGATTGGCCTCCGCAGCCACGAACAAGCCTGCAGACGTCGTGGGCAACCTCTATAAAATCTTCGTTCGCGAAGTCAAGCCAAGAAGATCCGAAATATCTCAGACGGTTAAACGTCAAAGCAGGAGAGCGAAGGGAATGGCCGGGTCGTGGGTTCGAATCGCGTCCCGGCCCCGGTAGCTGGACTCACAATACAGGGGAAAAAAACGGATTTGTTCAATAGCATGTCCGTTGAAAGGTCCTGGTAAATCAAAGTGGCACAGTTGGAGTGCGCCTGAGTTGATCAGTGTTCAGGGCCGGCGTACTCCATAGGCAATAGATTTCCCTGTCCCCCATAACCCGCCCGTCATGGCCGTCCATGATCACCTCGGTGCTGTGGACGTTAAACCCGAACTAACGAACCAAACTCAAGCCAAGAAGGGAGTTACATGGGTAAATTGTTCGCGAAACTATTCTCATCCCAGTATGAAAAACTCCATAGGCGGACATCCACTGCGGCCGACTTAGCGGCCGCGTGGATCGTTTGCTCACTGGGACGGCCAGTCCGTCTCTTGTTGACCCCTTCACTACCGGTGGCTCTTGTTGACCCCTTCACTACCGGTGGACACAGATTTTTTTTCCCTGAAATCACGTTTAACCCTAGAACATGTCACACTGAACACCACCCAACTGCAAGAGGAATAGATCCTCATGAGCCCCCGCAAGTGCGGGGGCTCATGAGGATCTATGCCTCTTGCTGCCATCACGTTGAAACCGAGTCCCTGGGCCTTTTCTTTTGCGTTCAATTGTCGAAGATTACAGAAGCACAGTGTGCGGCAGCTGCCGGTGAACGGGTTAAAATGTAACGCCCTCCAATCGGCCGTCCAAGGAAAGTGGATACAAGGTGGCGTTAGCGAGAGGCATAGATTCTCATGAGCCCCCGCAGGTGCGCGGGCTCACGAGGATCTATACCTCGTGCAGTTGTGCGGTGTTGAATATTTTCTCGGCAAAATAGGGGATAATTGTGGCGAGTGAAAACCATCTGCTCCACAGCAGGCTTCGATTGCTAAAAATTCGTCGATACAACAGGTTCTCAATGTTGTCTTGCCTCGACTAAGACTGGTCTACCCTTCTTGACATCATCCACGTGAGTAGGCACACGTGCCAGAGGCTTTCCATTGTTGTTTTTTTTAAATTTTATTTATTTATTTTTTTTTTTAGCGTAGGGCCTCTCCTGCGTACTGACTTGAAGAAAAGCAGAAAAAGTCTTCACTGGGTTTCATTTTTTATGTCGAGCACTATTTTTTAAGACACACTAAGAATATTTTCATGTAATGGAGACAGTGCGACCTAATAACCCTTTATTGTCTGGAGTCGGTCGCTTAACCTCGTTCAGTGCCGAATTGAAAATTTGAACAACACCCGGTACCTTAATTTGACGTAAATCTACACAGGGTTTAAAAGTGTGCGTGCGTGCCTCTGTGTGTGTGTGTGTGTGTGTGTGTGTGTGTGTGTGTGTGTGTGTGTGTGATTTACACAGCTGTTTTGCGTGGGTATCGCTGGCCTGGATGGACGGTTGTAGAGAGTGTAAGTGGATAGTAAGACGTAAATGTTTTGTTATTAATAATGCTGTTTAAGTTTTTTTATTTTAATGTTTTAGAATATTTTTTCCCCTCCCGTCCACAAACTGTAATTGCCCTTTAAGGGATATACAGTTTAATTAAATTGAATTGAACTGCAAGAGGCATCGGCACTGATGCAGATGTCAGAGCACGAATCGGTAAAGCCAGAGCAGCCTTTCTCCAGTTGAAAAGAGTGTGGAGTTCCAGAGAGCTGTCACAACACACCAAAGTCCGGATTTTCAACTCAAGCGTAAAAGTAGTTCTCCTATATGGAGCAGAGACTTGGAGATTGACAAAAACCACAGTCAACAGAGTACAGATCTTCATAAAAAGTTGCCTGAGAAGAATTTTGAAAATCCACTGGCCAGAGAAAATCAGCAACGTCAGACTCTGGGAGAGAACAGAGCAGATAACAGCTGAGAATGAAACTGGGCGAAGAAGATGGGGATGGATTGGTCACAGTCTGAGAAAGCCAGCTTCCAGTATCACTAGGCAGGCATTGTCATGGAACCCCCAGGGAAAGAGGAAAAGAGGCAGGCCGAGAAACACCTGGCGTCGAGACCTCCAAGCAGGCATCAAGAGACTGGGAACCACCTGGAGTAAAATCGAAGGAGAAGCACAGGACAGGAGTCGCTGGAGGTCTCTCGTCGACGGCCTATACCCTAGCAGGGGTGACAGGCGTAAGTAAGTAAGTAAGAGGCATAGATCCTCATGAGCCCCCGCAGTTGCGGGGGCTCATGAGGATCTATGCCTCTTGCTGACACCACTTTGAATCCATGTTCTTGGGAAAGCCAGTTATTTTCTGGTGCTGAATCAACGAGGATTGCAGACACACAGTGTGCGTCAGCTCAGTGGCGCTGATCAGGTTAAACGTGACAAACAACGCTAATGAACACGCGACTCAGCTGAATGTCGTCTCCGCTATGTTTACTCAAGCAGTGTCCTTGCATAGCTGTGTACTTTTCCGTGACTTTGAGACTCACGGCTATTTCCGATACGTCCACATTCACGGGCATGACCTCTCTACACAGTTCTACTACATGTACTACGTTTGCCCGAATTTCTTCACCTCAGTCACAACTGACGGGGCGGCCGGCGGCGGTCCCATTAAAATTCACCCCCCACCCCACCCCCACCCCCATCTGTAAGTCGCGGTATTTCTTGTCAAAGTTGTAAACCCGAATGACTCACGTGTCGACAAGAAACACACCGGCAATCTGCTTCCCCACCCGTACGTTTAGAACATTTCTTGTCACTGAAAGGACGTACAGTTGAACGAAACACGCTAACAATCAGACTCTTTATTGTAAATTCCCAGCACTAATTTTCTCTGCCTGCAAGAGGCACAGATTCTCATTGTCCTCTGCAGACGCAGCTAGAGGCATAGATTTCCATGGGCCCCCGCGGTCGCGGGGGCTCATGAAAATCTATGCCTCTTGCCGCGTCTGTAGGGGCTGATGAGAATCTGTGACTCTTGCTGATTTCAGTCGCACCGTATAAATTTAGCTATAGGAACATTGGAAGTTAAAATCGACTTAACCTCTCACCCACCCTACCCATTATCTGCTTACCCCCTCCTTCTTTCTTATTGTATTGCTAGACCACAAGTCTTTTGTGTGTGTGCGCAGGGGATGGGTGGAGGGGGTGGAGTGGTGGGGGACACAATGCAGCCCACAATAACCGAAGTTATTAACGTCTCACCGTGGTCGAACGTCCATAGTTACTGTTCGTATCACGAACTCTGTGCGTGACACAGTGGTCCATTAACTCCCCTCCATTTGTCACAAGTTCAATTTCAGTTGAAGTTCTTAGAAATGCCGCGAACACATCCCCAATCACTTCTGTGAACGAAAGAAAGAACGCGGTTGCTTGGTTAGTTCGGAGTTTAAGTCGGAGTCGGTCCACGGAACTGAAGTGAACGTTCTGCCCTGACGGGCGTGTTATGGCTGACAGGGAAGTACGGCCTGAACACTGATCAATTCAGGCGCACTGCAGCTGTGCCACTTTGATTTACCAGGACCTTTCAACGGACGTGCTATAGAACAATGCCCCATCTTTTTTCCCTGGATTGCGAGTCCAGCTACCCAGGCTGGGACAGGGACTCGAACCCACGACCGGGCGATTCCCTTTACTCTCTTTTGCTCCGACATTTAAAGCCAGAACTATATCGGACTCTAAGGACTCCGTGTGAGACTAGGGTGGCAGGTATAATGGTTTTTGTAGCGAGGTCACATGGTACTGTTTGCGCTAAAGTAAAAAAGAAGAAGAAGGGATTGGTTGTGTGACGTAGGAATGAAAACAAGATGACTTATTGTATGACCACCTCACTGTATATGGGCACTCCAACTATGGCACTCGTTTGAAAAAGAGAAGTGCAGTATTTTCTACAATAATGCATTTCAACAAATCACCAACGAATGAACTCAAAAGAACGAACTGCACAAAATCTGGAGTTTGAAAATGTGCCAGTCTTGTTAGTCAGTTGTACACACCACTTGAGTTTCCACGTTTTGACCTAATCCATCGTTTTATTACTGATTGGCCGCGACAGGTCGCTGCTGTATTGTCCCCCCTTTACACACCCTTCTTCCATCTGCAAGTCCAGTATCACTACGCAGGCATTGTCATGGAACCCCCAGGGAAAGAGGAAAAGAGGTAGGCCGAGAAATTCCTGGCGTCGAGACCTCCAAGCAGACATCAAGAGACTGGGAACCACCTGGAGTAGAATCGAAGGAGAAGCACAGGACAGGAGTTGCTGGAGGTCTCTCGTCGACGGCCTATACCCGGGTAGGGGTGACAGGCGTAAGTAAGTAAGTAAGTTCCATCTGCAAGAGGCATAGATTCTCGTGAGCCCCTGCGACTGCAGGGGCTCATGAGAATCTACGCCTCTTGTCGACAACCACAGGGCCCCGTTCCTTTCTCAACGGAGTGTGTTTTCTGGCGGATTGAAACTGAAAAGTAAGGGGTCAGGTTTCAAAACCGCAAGACACAGGTAGAAATGTTGACTTTACTGCTTTTTTGTTAAAGGGGGTGGGGGTGGGGTGGGGGGGGGGATGATGGTTGGAGGGGACAAATTCCGACCGGGACAGGTGCTATTGTGGTTTTGTGGGTCTGTCACATTTCTGAATCTGTCAGTGTGTGTCACACAGCTGGACCTCTAGACGGAAGCAATGCCAGCGAGGTGTCGGCCACAAAACCAGTGGAATGCGGGACACGGAGGTAAACCCTCTTAGCGACAACGATAGCTGCAAGAGGGTTAACCCGTTCACGGCCGAGAGAAAATGATCACGACCCATCTGCAAGAGACACAGATCCTCATGAGCCCCGCGGTCGCGGTATGTTTTTTGGACGGTTGTGACTGTAGGTAGCCGAATGCCAACAAAGATTTCAGAAACAAAATAGGCGTCTAGTTTATGCGAGATGGGGGTTAAATGCATTGCAGTTTCTAGGAAACTGCTTCCATTTTTGCAAGCTCCCCCCCCCCCCTCCCCCCCCGTCCTCCACCCCCTCCTCCACCCCCCCCCTTTACCTCCCGGCTTTTTAATGTTTTAGCGTGGCTTCAATGCCCATATAATAATAATAATAATAATAATAATAATAATAATAATAATAATAATAATAATAATAATAAAATAATAATAATAATAATAATAATAATGTACATTTATATAGCGCTTAACCTCCAAATCAATGGTGCTCTGAGCGCTTCACAAGATCAAAAATCACAGAACAAGTACAAGGGGAAAAAAACCCCGCTACAATAAATGTTACAAAAACTAAAGTCACACATATCAAAAGCTCACACATACACACACACCGTTACAAGAACAGTTACTGCTAAACTGATTGCTAACGCACTGAAAATGCATCTAACTATATGCGTAAGAAAACAGATTCAGAACATAACTGATTCGTCCCTGGGAATATAATTCTATTCATGTCAGTCGATGCACACATTACTAACTTTCATGAATCTGTTCACGAATGATTTCTTTGCATGTTCTCAGTAACCAAAGGCCATAATTCTAAAGTTGTAAACTGTCCTGTAACTTACCGTTCGAGCCATGACAGTATAGGGTGACGCCAGAATAGCTTGGCGCGTAGAGGCACCAAGCTATTCTGGCACCACCCTTGAACTGCCGTGGCTGTTTAGTCCCCTGCTGTACAGGATTTATGAAATCTGCTTACAAGTTCAGGAGACAGATATACCATGACAGTTCAAGGGTGATGCCAGAATAGCTTGGCGCCTAGAGGCGCCAAGCTATTCTCGCACCACCCTTGAACTGTCATGGCTGTTCAGTTCCCTGTTGTACAGGATTTAAAGTGTTAACGCAGGATGCATAGACACGGTTTGGGGTTAACGGACCGAGAGAGAGAGAGAGAGATGATGATGATGATGATGACGACGACGATGAAACTTTATTTCTCAACGGTAAAAGTTTGTTTTTCAAAAATCGTCATTTTACAAATTTGCCGTTGCTAAATAATCTACAACACTGGTAAAGAAGCAAAATAATTAAAACGAGAGAGAGAGAGAGAGAGAGAGAGAGAGAGAGAGAGAGAGAGAGAGAGAGAGAGAGAGAGAGAGAGAGAGAGAGAGAGAGAGAGAGAGAGAGAGAGAGAGAGAGAGAGAGAGAGAGGAATGACAATGACAATGATTCTTTATTTTACAACGGTGAAAGATCTGGGTGAAACCATTTTTCGAACTTGCCGTTGCTAATCTACTTTACATATAATGCACAAATCACAAAATACTATCTTTTAATTGGGAAAAAAAGAAACATAAAACGAAAAAAATAATTAATTATAAACTTAAAAAACAAAAAACAAAAAATCGTTGAAGGAGTGGAAATAAACATAGAAACACGCGTCTAGGCGTTCCCACACCCGCAAAATCTGACACATACACACAGTTGTAAAAGTGTACATATCCATACACACATTCATAGTACATATCCATACACACATTCATAAACACACACACACACACACACACACACACACACACACACACACACACACTCGTGCGGCGAGAGAGAGAGAGAGAGAGAGAGAGAGAGAGAGAGAGAGAGAGAGAGAGAGAGAGAGAGAGAGAGAGAGAGAGGGGTGGGGGGGGGGGGGGGGATGCGTGCGGTTTATCAGACAATCGCAAGACATTAAAACTGTGTTTGTATTGATTTTGCACCCCGCGTGGACTTATCAGTCGGTGACTCAATCAGCCAATGTTGACATAATCTAACAGACAACCGCACACACACACACACACACACACACACACCGTGGCACACACTCACACACACACAAACACACACACACACACACACACACACACACACAAACACACACACACACACCTCTAATGTCATCAACACACTCACATTTAACCCCTTCACTGCTTGTGACGCTACCGCTCGGTGGAAAAAAAACCGGTCTCGTCTGTAGCAGCCAAAGCCGGTTTTCTTTTCCATGGAGACCTGACGCATTATCATAACACTGAACGCAAAGCCCTCATATTTAACCCCTTTAACCTATTCAGCCCTGTCGCACTACAGCAGGAGATGGATCGACCATGCTATTCAAGGGTAGTGCCAGATTAGCGTGGCGCCGACAGGCGCCAAGCTAATCTGGGACTACCCTTGAATTATCATGGTCGATCCCTCTCCTGCAACAAGTGCATAGTGTTAGATGACGCCTCCGAAATTTGGGAAATAAGTGCGTCGGGCTGGATGAGTTAACACTTTATGTCACTGAAATCACTGCCAGTTTAAAGCACAAAAAGAACCCAACAACAACAACACCACCACCACCGACAACAACAACAACAACAACAACAACAAACAAAACAAACTCGCCTGTCCAAAGGAGCATGGATAAGAAAATACAGACAGCAAGAAGACCACGCAGATCTGGAGGATATTTCGGACCCTCGCCTCCTGCAGTTGGGTGGCATAGTTGGGTGGCGTGGTTGGGTGGCGTTGAGTTTTTTTTTTTCTCGGACGTGAGGGGGTTAACTAAAACGCTGACTCACTCGCCGGTCGGAAAGACTCATGTAGGTGCAAACATACAAATTTGCATTTTTGACACATGGATTTTTGATGCCATTTCAGTGTCTAAACGGCCTGTGGAGCTAAGGCCCTCAACAATGCGCAAAAGGCCATGGGGCCGATGTAGGCCCCCGTTGGCCCGCGCACGGATGGCCTTTCCCGCATTGGGGCGGGCTACCTTTTGCTACTAGGGACGTGCAGGTAAGGCTGAAGTGGTCCCTGTCGTACATTTATTTAGGGGGTGAGGTGAGGTACCATCAAGGATTGCCGACGCTAATTTTTGCGATTCACGGATCACAGCATCTTCTTTCACTGGCAGAAAAGTCTAACAATTGGGATGGGGTTGAGGGTGGGGGTGGGGGGTGGGGGTGGGGGGGGGCGGGATGGGGGTGGGGGGGGGCGGGGCGGGGGATACAGCATTCACAGCATCACAGCAGCACTGCACACCTGGCCGGAATATCAAGGGGGAAGGGTAGGGGGGTGGGGGGGTGGGGGAGATTTATAACTAACATTTACAGTTTGGCAACGGACTGTTACGTTTCAAGAAATAACCAAGGCGTTTTCACGGATCACGAAAGTCTTAGTTTGGTTTTAACGTTTCACGACGACCACTACTCTCACGGATCGCGAGGATGAAAAAACTGCAGTCACGAATTACGAGAACCGAAATAAACCTCAATCACGAATCACGATTGTTTCGGGCACGCACCCCCCCCCCCCACTCCTTCCCGCTTTAATCCGGCACTGCCCCGAGACTTATCATGCATTTTCCCACCCAACGTAGATGGTGGTGGAAGTGCAAGGGGTCCTCTCAGTGACTTCCCGTGAGCCGTGACTGAGCCCGGCCAACCGTTGCCTCAGATGACTTTTACTTGTAGAACACTTCCCGCATTTCTCCCTTTGACCCTGGCGTTGCTATGGCGACGTGCGTTATACCTGTGACTCACAGAACGGGAAATGACTTTTTTTAGTAGTTGTTGGTGCTCTACAAAAGTGTTTTTTGAGTAGCTACAATGTTGATGTTCTTTTTGCCGCTAAGTCTTTGAAGTTCACGGCGCTTTTAACACTGACTAGCCGTGAGGTTTCGTTTGCAATGGATTGACCGACTCGCAACAACGAACGAGAATGAATTCACAGACACTGACAATACTCCAAACATCTTGTTTATGTTTATGGAACACGCTGGTTATCCGCCATGGGCCGTGATTTCGTTCGGTGTTGTTCGTTTCAAACGAAGGCCTCAGTTTTCACTGTTGGTACAGCGAGAACATACGCACACCGCCTGAAGTCAACGTAAGAGGCCAAACAAACACCATGAACCCCCGCAACTGCTGGGGATCATGATGTTTTTTGGCCTCTTTGCTGGTCCGTTCGATTTAATAATAATAATAATAATAATAATAATAAAGAGCATTTATATCGCGCTGAATCCCCAGGAGCAGTGGGCTCTAAGCGCGTTACAAAAAAAAAAAAAAAAATGTATATATGGAGAATCTCACTACCTTTAAAAAAGTCTAATCTATGCACTTCTAATCTACGCACGCACATACAAACTAAAACACACATAACAAAACCATATGTATGCAGACCAAACCAACATCACACACACGCACACACAATCTGTGGATTAATGGTACGCAAGCTGAAAGAAGTAGGTTTTAAGTTGGGTCTTAAAGACGTCAATGTTTTCAGCATTCCGGAGGTGTAGGGGAAGTGAGTTCCAGACAACAGGGGCTTGATACTGGAATGTCCGGCAGCCAAACCGCTTAGAGGAAAAGCTGGGGACACGGAAACGCTTCTCAGAGCAGGAACGAAGGGAACGGGAGGGCTGATAGATGTTGAGGAGGGATGAGAGGTATGGCGGTAGGGATCCATCAAAGCAGCGAAAAGCCAGGACCGCAATCTTGTACTCGACTCTAAACTGAATGGGTAGCCAGTGCAATTCCTGAAGTACGGGGGTTACATGGTCCATTTTAGATTTGCCAAAAGCAAGTCTGGCAGCATTGTTGAGGACTGTCTGCAGACGAGAGAGTTCTTTCTGGGGGACACCTGCCAGGAGGGAGTTACAATAGTCTAAGCGGCTAAGGACAAGGGAGCAAATAAGTTGAACAGTAGCGGACCGGGTGATGAATGGTCTAATGGAGCTGATTCTTCGCAGCTGGAAGTTCGCCGTCCTGCACACATTAGTAATGTGATGGTGCATGGACATACTGCAGTCGAACTGAACTCCCAGATTACGTACAGACTGGCTAAAGGTTATTTCACTGTCGCCAACCACGAGGGAGGCCCCTGGTGGGACCTGACTAAGGGAGTGGTCAGAACCAGCGCAAAGTGATTCAGTCTTGCCGTCGTTCAGCTTCAGTTTGTTGCACAGCATCCATTTTTTCGATTTACCGTGTTTCTTGAAAGAGGTGAAGACAAGACTAAATGTGCCGGGGCACTGACAGAGCCACGGGGAGGGGCGAGAGAGAGAGAGAGAGAGAGAGAGAGAGAGAGAGAGAGAGAGAGAGAGAGAGAGAGAGAGAGAGAGAGAGAGAGAGAGAGAGAGAGAGAGAGAGAGAGAGAGAGAGAGAGAGAGAGAGAGAGAGAGAGAGAGAGAGAGAGAGAGAGAGAGACTAAGAGGAGGAGGGGGAGGAAAAGGTTTGGTCCGAGCTGTACACATGGCGAGGTGAGGGGTGGCGGGTAGAAGGGACCTAAGAATGTTTGTTGGGGGGGGTGGGGGTGGGACGGGGTGGGAGGGGGAGGCGGCAGGAAGAGGCCGGGCGAGAGGAATGTGGAAGAAGGGAGGAGGGGGGGGGGAGAGAGAGAGAGAGAGAGAGAGAGAGAGAGAGAGAGAGAGAGAGAGAGAGAGAGAGAGAGAGAGAGAGAGAGAGAGAAAATTAGGTCGTTGGCCTTGACCCCTTCAATCTGTCAGTAGTCTTTCCGGCGGAAGCGGGCGCTGACCATACGTGGAAAAGAATGATACACTGCCACAGCACACCAACACAATATCGGCACCAGGTCTCCGGTAAGGACCTCGGCCGGAAGGACTGCTGGAGCGCGCATGAGCCTTTCCGAGCGCAGCAGAGACATCCTAAAACCCGTTCAGTGCCGAGAAAATCTGAACACCACCCAGCTGCAAGAGGTATAGATCCTCATGAGCCCCCGCAGTCGCGGGGGCTCATGAGGATCTATGCCTCTTTCTGGCACCACTTTGAATCTATGTTCCTAGGACCACTAGGTCTTGTTGATGTTGAACTGACGAAATTGCGTCGGAAACACAGTTCCCTTCAACGGGCGCTGAAACGGGCTAAAGAAGGAACTCAGTGAAGTGAACTCAACTGGCTAACGGTGGCCGGCACTAAGTTGACTGCTGAGCGTGACTGATGAACGTAGAGAAGGTAGACAAAGAAAGGAATGCCTGATGCAAAGTGCGTATATATGCATATAATTATATATGATTATGCGGACAAGACCTTGAAGCTAAGATCCAAGGACTGTGGCTTGCCGCCGCTATTTCAGTCACTGTATGGGGCATAACGCATGAAGTCAACGTTGTAAATCGCGCCCAGCCATATAAACCCCGCCTTTGAGCATCCAGCTCACGTCAAAGGGGCATACACATCAGTTGTTTTCCAAGCACAGAAATCAGCTGTAAAAGTCAACTGTCATAAACTGTCATAGCTTAAGGCCCGGTGCCCGATGAGCTTGGCGCCTAGGCGCCAAGCTCATCGGGCACCACCCTTAAGCTGTCACGATCGAGCCACCTCGTAACCGGCAGGCTATGTTTGTGACGATGTCAATGCCTCAACCGTTGATGAATAAAGCTTCATTGAAATTGAATCATTGAATCATTCGATCCACCTCCATCTCATTCAGCCGTCGCTTTACTATGAAGAGTTGAGAGGCTGGAGCTTGAACGGAGCAGGCACGGCGAGCATGCAATGTACATCAGTGATGGTCTACAGCACAGCCGACCGCGGGCGGCACTCAAGAACAATAACTCCTGTCTACCGGCATAAAACAGGAAGTGAAGGTGCCGAAGAAAAAGGAATACCCGGAAATTTGTGAAAAATGGGAGCCACGTGGAACGAAACTCCCACCATGAATGACTGAACTTCACAGAAAGCTGGACGGGCTGAAAGCGGTCAGGTTTGGGACTGTGACATGCGGAAAATATAACGCGAAAACCAGAATGACCTCAGGGACCAGAGAAATGTGCAAATCACACACAGCCTTGTGGTAGCCGACGGCTGGATGGTCTACACTGAGTTCAATTCGCCGTACAAGTATCGGGGTTCATGCAAGTATAAACGCACCCCGTCCTAGACTGAGAACTAGGCAAAGAACAAACAGGAATCCTGGCTGTTGACAGTTGCACGCGGAACTGGGACCAGTTGCATGAGTGAGGTTAGTCCTGCGCCAGCCACTAAGCAAGGTGCTCCGCTAGAGAGGAGAACCTAACGGAGAAAGAAACACGCTTGAAAAGAAAGTGTTTTTTTAAAAATAGTTTTTTAAGCCAATGATTCTTTGCTCAGCTACAGCAGAGTTGTGCGAGAGAACTAGTCCTGCACCAGCCAATAAGCAAGGTGCTCTGCTATAGAGATAGACCCAACGGAGAAAGGAACATGCAAGGACAGTTGCTTTTTTATTCTTTGCGAGGCTCAGCTACAGCAGAGTTGTGCGAGTGAACTAGTCCTGCACCAGCCAATAAGCAAGGTGCTCTGCTATAGAGATAGACCCAACGGAGAAAGGAACACGCAAGGACAGTTGCTTTTTTTTTATTCTTTGCTCAGCTACAGCAGAGCTCCATGGGTGAGCTTAGTCCTGCGCCAGCCACTAAAGCAAGGTGCCCCGCTATAGATAAGGACCCAACCGGGAAATAAACACGCTTAGAAAAGACAGGTGTTTTTTTTTTTTTTTTTTTTTAAACCACTGATTCTTTGCTCAGCTACAGCGAAGTTGCATCCTCGCGCTGGGACCATATGGCGTTGAGGCGCGTCCCCTGGGTGGTGGATAGGGGTTCCCTCGCGAGAGGGGTGCCGTGAACCAACATGGTCTAAGGGAAGGTGACCCCGACAAAAAACCCCTGGTCCTCCTAGTAAGGGGGTTGGGCGTAGGGGCAGCTTCCCCACCCTGCAAAAAAGGAAATAGCTACAAAAAACGCCGACGAAAAGACAAACAGTAATTCCTTTCCTGGAGGAGGAAGGTTCTTCTACCAGAAGATTTATGACGTCCTGTGGTGAAAGCCGGAAGTCTTCGGAAGCCACAGGACCGAGCCGCCTCTCTCTATCCAGGGACACAACCATGGGCACATGGAATGTCAAGACCATGTACCAGAGCGGCAAGGCCGCCCAGATAGCAGCGGAAATGCAAAAGTACAACCTTTCCCTGCTAGGTATCAGTGAAGCCAGATGGACGCAGTCTGGCCAGAAAAGGCTGTTAAGTGGGGAGATGATTCTGTATTCAGGTCATGAAGAGGAGAATGCCCCCCATACAGAAGGAGTAGCATTCATGCTGTCACCAGTGGCACAGAGAGCGCTGATGGGCTGGGAACCTCTTGGGCCAAGAATTATAACAGCAGCCTTTAGAACAAAGAAAAAGCTGAAACTGAACGTCATCCAGTGTTATGCGCCCACTAATGACAGTGACGAGGAAGAGAAACAAGAGTTCTACGACCGACTCCAGAGTGCCGTGGACAAATGTGCGGAGCGAGACATCACCATCGTCATGGGCGATTTTAATGCCAAAATAGGGGAGGACAACACCGGATACGAAGAGGTGATGGGGAGACAGGGACTAGGGGAGATGAGTGAGAGCGGGGAGAGGTTTGTAGACTTTTGTGCTCTAAACAGACTTGTCATTGGAGGCAGCATCTTCCCACACAGAAGAATACACAAAGCAACTTGGGTCTCGCCTGACCATACTACAGAGAACCAAATAGACCATATCTGCATTAGCAAGAAATTCAGAAGATCCCTTCAAGATGTTCGAGTGAGGAGGGGAGCAGATGTCGCCTCAGACCACCATCTGCTTACCTTAAGAATAAAGCTCAAGTTAAAGAAAAGCCGCACAGAGACATCAAGAAGACAGCGCTATAATGTAG
>BTPG01000001.1:247586960-247591960 GCA_036245525.1 Semisulcospira habei
TGATGCGGGGCGCCTTGAATGAGCCAATCAATTCTCTCCTTCACTGAACAAGCGCATCGTGGAATTGATCTGAATCGTTGGCTTGTAAATAAAACCAACCCCGCCCTGAAATACAATAAACACCCCCAAGCAATACGAAACCAATCAGATCAGTCGTATGCCGCACGTTGTGATCACACAATCATAGCCCGCCGCCGGCAGAGAGAAAATAGAACCCCAGCTTATCCTCAGACCCTTCAGTATTAACAAGTTCTCAAAACAGAAACACCCAAACATCTCAGTTCACGATCTGGATTCAGTGACCGAAATACACAGCTACAACCCCAGCTACTTAAGTTCTTTGTGTCCGCACAGTATAATCGGCCCACTTTTGTTTTAGGCGGAACTGCCGCGGCGCAAGGATATCGGCTGACACACTGCTATTTGCCGCGCACAAAAGCTACCTGTGTTTCCTTTTGCTTTGCTCTCAGTCCGACACGTGAGACTGAGAAGATCGTCAGTCAAGTAAGGGCCACTGTCCAGTTTGTCGCAGCAGTTTCGGGTTCTGTGACCTTCGAGAGTATCCTTGTGTCCTCGTGATTTCTACACTGCTCTTAGTTCGTCCGCATGAGGCATAGATCTTGATGGTACCCCGCAAGTGCGGGATCAAGATCTATGCCTCTTGCTAATGGACTTGAAATTCATACCAGGCTGATGCCGCGGCCCTTCGGAAACTAGACTGATCGCCGAACGGTCACTTTGCGCGCAGATACGGAAAAGGGGGGGGGGGGGAGGGAGGTTCACTGGTAAGGAATACCATAAGAGCTCTCCAGAATCATGTCCCAAATACTCAGGCTGACAACACGACAGCTAAGTCTGATAAATGACCGTTACGGTTTCTCGGCACTGAGACGACAGGCATGCCGTGACACGACTTTTTAGCCCTTCTTGTCAGGAGAGCTTTGCACGGGCGATCATTCCCATTATGTGGCGTTAATGCTGTAAGCTGCCCCTGTCCCGCATGAAAGCAAAGCCTCTACATCTTCATTTTATAACGACAGTTTGTTTAATGGCTGCGTTCTCTTCTTTTGAAGTCTGTAAGAAGTGCTTAGCAGCGATTTAACCGCCCTCATCAGCCGAGAAAAAAGTGAACATTTAGTGAGCCAACTGCAAGAGACATAGATCCTCATGAGCACCAGCGACTGCGGGGGCTCTCACGAGGACCTATGTCTCTTGCTGAGACCGATTTGTATTCATTTTTGGGGGGCGGTTTTTGGCTTTTTGTCGTTGAAAGAATAAAGATTTCACACTAAAATATACGTGCAATGTCGACTGGTGCATTGAACATAGAGTACACGCATCTAAATATGTAATTGATGAATGAACGGCTCGTTGACTAATTGTGCGGGGTTTTGATTGATTGATTGATTGATTAATTGCTGACTGATTATTGATTGTCGCAAAAACAAATATTGCATTTCGTTTACCACTGGTGAGGTTTGGTTTGAAACAATCGACTACCATGTACCAGCAACGAACGAGATCGAAATCAGGAAAGCATAGACAACACTTCAAACATCACCAAGAGGCAAAGATCCTCATGATCCCGGAGGGCCCATGAAGATCTGAACCTCTTGGAGATGTTTGGAGTGTTGTCTTTGCTCACGACTGGGAGGGGGGGGGGGGGTGGGGGGAGCGGGCGTTTGTTGCAAACGAAACTTCTCTACTGTGTCTGTCACGCGACGACAATGACTCGTCACTGTCCAAACCACACAGTGTCTTAGTGTAGATTGTAGTATCCCTTGTGCAATTCAGTTCTGGCCAGTACAGGTCGGTCTCTCTTGAAATCCCTACCACGTTAACCCCTAGACTGCCAAGGAAAAGGTCAACACGATCCAGCTGCAAGAGGTATAGATCCTCATGAGCCCCCGCAATTGCGGGGGCTCATGAGGATCTATGCCTCTTGCTGACACCATTTTGAATCCATTGTTCCTGGGACGACTGAGTTCAGAAAAAATTCAGAAACATAATCTGAGTCCCTTGACAGTGAAGGAGTTAAGATTCATTTAATTTATTCCACCCCCACCCATCCCAACCCCCTTCCAAACGAATTGTAACGGCCACAGCTCATGAAGATCTATATCATAAAGCCCCGTCTTCCCGCAGCCCAATTGAAAGATCTACACCCCCCACCCCCCACCGAAAAAATGAATGAATGAATGAATCAATCAATCAATCAATCAATCAATCAATCAATCAATCAATCAATCAATCGTGACCCTCAGCATCATTTAGGTGGCCTAGTAACATAAATAATGGTAGTTAAGGACAGGTGCCACAGTTTGCCCCCACCGACACCCCCCCAAAAAAAAAAAAAAAAAAATAAAAAATAAATAAAATAAAATAAAAAATAAATAAATAAATAAATAAATAAATAAATAAAAAACGAACACTCTTTTCTTGCGAAACACCCACTCCTCCCCTCCCCTCCCCCCCCCAAAAAAAAAGCCCCACAAAAACAACAACAACAACAACAAAACTCAAACAAACCCCAAAATAACAACAACAACAAACCAAAACAATGTGGATGCACAAAACAGGCAGGCGCACTGTACCTCAGACGAGGGACCTTAGCACGAGGAAATCCTTCCGTTAACAATCTCTTAATGACTCCTCTCACACGAGCACCGCCCCCTACCCCCCCCCTCTTTCCCCCCCCCTCCCCCAATTCCCCCCCCCCCTCCAGCTCCCCCTTCACCGTTCATCCCGCAGCATCGTGTGACTCATAATTTAAGTTACCAATCGCAGCTGCCAGCCGTGGGATAATTATCATAATTTATGGGCACGCGCCGGCTCCGGTGTCTCGAGACGACTCCTGTCAGGACGTGAAGGTCATTTAGAGGTCAAATGGTCGGACGATCATCGGAGCCGGCTGCGAGCACTCTGCCTACCCCAGCGGGCTAAACGTCTTCGTGTGGGCACGCGCACAGCCGTCATGGGCCCGAGGACTTTTGCTTACTGGGTGAATCATTTTCCAGCGCATGGCGATGATGGGTTAACCCTTTTAGCTTCACGGGTTAAAATGTTAAATGTTTAGGGCTTAACGTCTTTTGTCCACCACGAGGGTGATTTCAAAGACGGGGACAACGAAAAAGGGTCTGAGCAAATTTTGACCCAAGCTGGATTCGAACCCGGGACCTTTTGGTCTGGAGGCAAGCTCCACGGGTGCATTTCCCAGATTTTGGAAGTGTTACTTAACGACTATGTACCAGAAGCAGGAGGTGGATTGACCGTGATAATTCAAGGGTAGTGCCAGATTAGCTTGGCGCCTTCAGGCGCCAAGCTAATCTGGCACTACCCTTGAATTATCATGGTCAATCCATGTTGTAATGTTTACTGTACATGGTCTTAGTATGCCTTACAATAATGCTGGACAATGGGCTAACTTGACCTGTTTTACCCCTTGGACACTACTGCAGGAGATGGATCGACCATGATAATTCAAGGGTAGTGCCAGATTAGCTTGGCGCCATCGGCACATAGTCGTTAGGTGACACCTCCCAAAAATTGGGAAAAACGGCCTTGGATGATGTTGTGTGAAGTATGAATTTCGTAAAATGACAGACCTTTCTGCTCTACTTCTCCTGTTGTACGTAAAAGAGTACCACCGTTATGCGCATTGGGCAGTAGACAACCGGCACTGCAACGTGTACCACCGTTATGCGCATTGGGCAGTAGACAACCGGCACTGCAACGTGTACCACCGTTATGCGCATTGGGCAGTAGACAACCGGCACTGCAACGTGTGCCTACTCGACTGTTTTGTGAAAAAAGGTAAAAAGTCTTCGTTGAGGCAAAACATTATTGAGAACTCGTTTACTCAGCAAATATTAGGAGTCAAAGCCTGCCACGGGACAGATCGCTTAAAGGGTTAAAATTCCAACATTTTCTGAGTTGCCTTCTGAGGATGTCATCTCAGTTAAAGGCTACAGCTCGATCATGATATTTGAAGGGCGGTGCCAACATAGCTTACGCGATAAAATATCCATTTTCTGGTTACATTCAAATCAGTTCTCTGTAACTAGTATGTATTTGAAATCTTCTGAATGTCCACATACTACGTTCCAGTGACGGAGAAAATGCTTTGTTAACAGGGAATGAGCAATAGACGGTCAGGGACGGTTCTTCATGCCGTCTGACAGGACAATCTAATTTGTCCTCGAGGTCAGATCTGAGATTCGATATTCAGGAACCTCTGTCCTCTCTCCCGCCCTGACTGATTTTCTGGTCAGATCTTGATTGATTGGATTTTAAGACCAACTCCATTATACATAATAAGAGGTGCACTATTCGGACCTTGCCAGCAAGAGGCATGGATTCAGATGAGGACCCTGCAGTTGCAGGGTTTCATCTGAATCCATGCCTCTTGCAGTTGGAAGGTGTTTACGCGAGAGACATTCAGTCATGATGTGACCGACTGACTCGTTCCTAGTGCTCCCGGCTTGCCCGCTAAGTTGAAAAGCAAACCGATTCACATCTCAACGCTCAGTGGAGTCCGAAATAGCGTCGGAGCGAAAAAGAGCGAAGGGCCGGGTCGTGGGTTCGACTGAATCCCCGTCCCGGCCCCAGAAGCTGGCGACTCGCAATACAGGCTTGGTGATGGTCACTTCAGAAAGGCAAGTAGTAAACACACCACCGTTATGTATACGCAAACGGCAGTCAATACACACATGGCCAGCTTTGCTAACCACGACGTCTCAAGGGGTCAGCTTATTAGTCGCACCGGCGTCTCCAAGCGCATCATCCACTTTGTGTACCATTGTTAACCCTTTAACTGCCGTAGCAAACGCGAACGCTACCCACGTGCAAGAGACATAAATCCTCATGAGCCCCCGCAGTCGCGGGGGCTCATGAGGATTTATGTCTCTTGTCAGTCCTGTGTTTTTCATGCCAGTTTTCTGTCCCATTTCATCATTAGTGTTCTTCGTGAAGGCTAATGTCTAGTTCGTGTGCTGTGTGTT
>BTPG01000001.1:247595892-247663392 GCA_036245525.1 Semisulcospira habei
TCTCTTTACACCAATATGAATCTGAGGATGAGTTTTTTTCTTCATATTTGTGAGTTAGCTATGAGAGGAGATAGATCGACCATGATAGTTCAGTCAAGGGTGGTGCCAGGACAGCTTGGCGCCAACACTATCATGGTCAAATTTGCCTCATGTTAGGGTGTATCAGTTTTTTTATGGGTTGATTACAGTTACGTATTGCAACAGCCGAGAGCCGCGGGCGTGCATTTTACAATATGAGCCTGCCACCTCTCCGCACTGACGCCAATCGACACCACACTTTTCAGCAGGCAAAAGACAGCAGTGCGCAGGCCCTCTGCGGCCGATGTCAACCCAAGGATTTTTCGCTTACTAATAATCATAAAGAGAGTTGGTATTGAGTAAAATGTGGCCCGTCCTGCCAGAATCTAAGACGGGCTTGCCTATAATGCGACACATTTTTGAAACGGTACCGATGGTTCCAAAAATGTCGCATTTCTTGTGCTCGTCGGTATATCTAACATGTCCATTGAAAGGTCTTGGAAAATCCGTGACAGCTGAAGTGCCGGTGCTTGATTTGATAAGTGTTTAGGTCGTGCTCCGTAGGCAATAGTTGTCAGTCCTGTGTAAAACGCCCGTCTATTATTACTCCAGCGCCGTGGCCGCGGCAAACCCTTTATTTGGCTGTAGGTAGTTCTTTTTGTCGCGATGATTCCTGCAGGAAACATAGCTACTAAAAGAGATACCGGCAAGCCAAAGACTTAACCCCTTCCCTGCCACTGTAGGTACAATTGTGATGAACGTGGACATATTGGGATTTTTGTTACTGTTTGTTTGTCCACTAATTATTTTACTAAGGTAGATTTTAATTATGCAGCTTATGTAATAACGTGTAATAATGTACTGAGGCGTTTGTATAATAAGCAGTGAGGGTTAGGATTAGGTTGAAACACGCGTATTATGTATGCATGTGTAGAGGTGGGTGTGAATGTGTAAGTGCTGCTCAGTTCAGTTCATAAAAGATGTTTATGTGTGAGATGTGTAAGAGTTACGTGTACAGATTTTGAAGTGTATACTTATGTCCATTTGGAATTTGTAGCTGTGTAAGTGCAGGGAGTAGGGTTCAGGAAACACCATCACAAGGACTGGCTGTCGGCACAGACCTTGAAGAAGATAGAAGTGAGGAAGCAGAAGAAAGCAGTTGTCAACAACAGTCGCACGAGAGCAGCCAAAGTAAGGGCACAGGGGGAATACTCGGAAACCAACCGCGCGGTGAAGAGGGGTATCAGGGCAGACAAGAGGGCCTACACAGACAGCCTGGCAGCAGAGGCAGAAAAGGCAGCAGGCAGCGGCAACATGAAACAGCTCTACGACATTACCAGAAGATTGTCAGGCAAGTATGGCCATACAGAAAGACCAGTAAAAGACAAAGAAGGCAAGCCTATTGCAGATAGAGCAGACCAACTCGACAGATGGGCCGAGTATTTTGAAGAGTTACTGAACAGACCTAGCCCACCCGACCCCCCAGACATCCAGCCGGCAGAGACCGACCTGCCCATCAGCTGTGACAGACCCAGCCGGGAAGAGATCAGAAGAGCAGTGGCATTTTTGAAGAACGGCAAAGCAGCAGGCCCAGATGGCATCCCAGCGGAGTCTCTGAAAGTAGACCTAGAGACAACAGTAGAGATGCTGTACCCACTGTTTGGAAAGATCTGGGAAGAGGAGGTGATGCCGGCTGACTGGAAGGAAGGGTACCTACACAAGCTTCCCAAGAAAGGCGACCTCAGCAAGTGTTCCAACTACAGAGGAATCA
This sequence comes from Semisulcospira habei, assembly GCA_036245525.1. Classification (NCBI taxonomy): domain Eukaryota; kingdom Metazoa; phylum Mollusca; class Gastropoda; family Semisulcospiridae; genus Semisulcospira; species Semisulcospira habei. The sequence continues at coordinate 247,597,682 of BTPG01000001.1, forward strand.
CCTTGCTGTCAGTACCAGGAAAGGTCTTCAACAGGATCATCCTAGAGAGAATGAAGAGCTCCGTTGACCCCCAGCTGAGAGACCAGCAAGCAGGATTCAGGAAGAACCGATCATGTACAGACCAGATCGCCACTCTCCGCATCATCGTGGAACAGTCTCTGGAGTGGAGCTCCCCGCTGTACGGCAACTTTGTGGATCATGAGAAATCATTTGACAGTGTGGACCGAGAGACTCTGTGGAAACTCCTACGACACTACGGTGTACCCACAAAGCTCGTCCGCCTGATCAAGAGCAGCTACGATGGCATGACATGTCGCGTGATCCACGAAGGGCAGTTCACCAGAGAGCTCTAGGTCAGAACTGGTGTCAGGCAGGGGTGTTTGCTGTCTCCGTTCCTCTTCCTACTGGCCATAGACTGGGTCATGAAGATGACCACAGAGCACAGACGAAGTGGAATACAGTGGACACTGTGGACACAGCTTGACGACCTCGATTTTGCAGACGACTTGGCATTACTGTCCCACACTCATCAACAAATGCAGGACAAGACCACGAGGCTTGCTGACATCTCGTCCCAAGTGGGCCTCACCATTCACAAACAGAAAACAAAGACAATGAGGCTGAACGCAACCAGGGAAGAACCAGTCTTGCTTGCTGGCACCCCGTTGGAGGAGGTGGAGTCCTTCACCTATCTCGGGAGCATCATAGACAAAAAAAGGCGGCACTGATGCAGATGTCAGAGCACGAATCGGTAAAGCCAGAGCAGCCTTTCTCCAGTTGAAAAAAGTGTGGAGTTCCAGAGAGCTGTCACAACACACCAAAGTCCGGATTTTCAACTCCAATGTAAAAGCAGTTCTCCTATATGGAGCAGAGACTTGGAGATTGACAAAAACCACAGTCAACAGAGTACAGACCTTCATGAACAGTTGCCTTAGAAGAATTTTGAAAATCCACTGGCCAGAGAAGATCAGCAACGTCAGACTCTGGGAGAGAACAGAGCAGATAACAGCAGAGAATGAAATTGGGCGAAGAAGATGGGGATGGATCGGTCACAGTCTGAGAAAGCCAGCTTCCAGTATCACTAGGCAGGCATTGTCATGGAACCCCCAGGGAAAGAGGAAAAGAGGTAGGCCGAGAAACTCCTGGCGTCGAGACCTCCAAGCAGACATCAAGAGACTGGGAACCACCTGGAGTAGAATCGAAGGAGAAGCACAGGACAGGAGTTGCTGGAGGTCTCTCGTCGACGGCTTATACCCGGGTAGGGGTGACAGGCGTAAGTAAAGTAAGTAAGTGCAGGGAGAAAAATGTTCATAATTATGTTATAATGTTTTCATGTCTTGTTTGTACTATTTTTTAAAATAAATGTACCGCAAAGGAATTTCTCTTTTAGAGATAATAAAGTACTCTTATTCTTATTCTTAAATCTTTGTTCATTCCACGACCGAAAAGCCAAAACAGTACAAGAAACATGTATAAAAAAACTGGTCTCAGCAAGAGGCATAGATCCTCATGAGCCCCCGCAGTCGCGGGGGCTCAGAAGGATCTATGTCTCTTGCAGTTATAACGTGTTCATTTTTTTTTCTCGGCCGCGAAGGGGCTAACACGTTCTACCCCAGGACCTAAATCCCCCAATTTTGAAGTTGCCCTCGGAAGGTCTGTATTACAATTCTAGAGACAAAGATCGAGCATGATAGTTCAAGGGTGGTGCCAGAATAGCTTGGCGCCTGTGGGCGCCAAGCTATTCTGGTACCACCCTTAAACTATCATGCTCGATACATGTCTTGTTGTGGTCTGAATGAGTGAAACCCCGACTAACTGAGCAGTCGCGGACCTAAGTGTGGCCGGTTCGTCTGTAGACTGAAAACAAAATTAAATAGAAAGTTGCAATCTGCACGCTTTAGACAAAATAATGCGTGTGATTCAAGAAAAAATCTCCAGAGCCCTGCAATACAGAATTTAAGCATGAATTTGCAGTCTACACACTTAACTCATTCGAGACGTGCCGCATCCGGATACGCGGCTTCAGCCAGATGAAATACAGAATTCAAAACGCAGACTGCTGTCTACACACGTTACAAATGACTGCGATTAAAGGTTACAAAGTAAAGTAGGTAAGAGCACTGTCAGGGGAGAGAAGTGTGCATGGTCGACCAGTGATCATAGATCTACTGTGGCCAAAGCACAAAAAAAAAAAAAGAGATAAGAAAGTGACTGGAAGCAATGCATATGGAAGCCCCCCCCCCCCCGCCACCCCCCCCCCCCCGAAAGGGGGCGTATCACATATCCCACTGTTCCAGCCACTCAGTGCATGGAAATTTAAATCTAGGTCTCCCCTTTGCTTTTCATTTATGACTGAGATTAAAGTGCAGCAAAATACAAAATGAAGCATGAATCGGCAAATTATGGCGTGAAGCGTTCTGCTGGGGTTAAGGGACATAAATATGTCAGCTGTGGAAATTACAGGCCCATGATGCATCTATTATTTCACCTTGCGGTTGTCGTAAAAATAGTGATAAATCAGTCAGACAAAATGCTTGACGGAAAACGCCTACAGCCGCCATACAATTATGCACACACTCACACTCACACACACACACACACACACACACACACACACACACACACACACACACACACACTCACACACACACTCACACACACACTCACACACAGAGCCGCAGACGCACACATACTCACGCAATTTACGTTTTATATGAGCGTCAGAAACTCTTGCTCGCAGACCGTCTGCTCATGTATTCATCACTGTTTTCGTTTCCGCCCAAATGTCGTAAAATATTCAGAAATCCGAGCGCGCCGAGTGTTAACGACCATTTTCCACAGGAAATTACCGGATTACCTCCCTTAAGCCAACGGCCACCCGCGTGCCAGAGATATAGATCGTCATGGACCCTTCATCCTGCAAAGGTCCATGATGCTATCTGAAACATTACACTATGGATTACATGCCCGTCGAACAGAAATAGATTAATAAGCAGCTCAACTAGTTAGTGATGAAATCATTGGACAGCGAGAGGCATAGAACCTCATGCGCCCCCGCAACCTGCAAGTGCGGGTTCTCATGAGAATCTATGCTTCTTGCATGCGGATCGGTGGTATTTATAGCTATCAGGCGCGGATCAGTTACCTCCCGGCAAGAGGGGAGGAGGGGAGGGGGGAGGGGGCAACTTCAACCTAATACGAACTTGACTGAAAGGACCCCAAATGCCAGACCTTGCTTCCACAGAGGTCGAAACTGATCAAAAAGCGGGAGGGCGTGAGTGGAGGGTGGGATGGGGGGGGGGGGGGTGTAGGGGTAGTGGTGTGGGGAGGGTGTGTGTGTGTGTGTGTGTGTGGGGGGAAGCTTTAGGCGGGGGAGAGGTGGGGGGTAGGCGGCGGAGAGGTGGGGGGTAGGCGCGCTTTTAGGCTTCTCCTCACAACTCGCCGGCGAAAAGCAGACAGGGGGAAGGGGGGTTGGGGGTTGGGTGGGAGATGGGGTGTGGAGAATGGGGGGGGGGGGGGGGGGGGCGGGAGGTGTAGGAGAGAGAAGCGTCGTCTGTGTATGTCACCTTAGCCCACACTTCTACCAGATACATTTACAGGAGGAGTGCGCGTGAGATGAGGGGGTGGGTAGGTGGGGGGGGGGGGGCGGTCGGGGTCGGGCGGTGTTTTTAAACTCACCAAAAGACTTTAATGGTGTGTGTGTGTGTGTGGGGGGGGGGGGGGAACTGCGCCCCATCCATCTTCCCATTCTACCAGATACATTTACAGGAGGAATGCGCGTGGGAGGACGAGAGGGGTGGGTGGGTTTAAATTATTTTTGGCCAGTGTGTGTGTATGTGGAAAGGGGGGGGGGGGTCTGGACCCCCTAATCACCCATCTGTATGTGTGTGTGTATGTGTGTGTGTGTGTGTGTGTGTGTGTGTGTGTGTGTGTGTCTGTGTACGTGGGGATGGGGGTCCTAAACCTTCCCCCCCCCTAGATCCGTCCCTGGCTATAGCTAACCTGATTGCCAGCGAAATCCACAAAGTGTGAACGTCATCAATCCATCAGTCACGATATCGACCGGCCTCGTTTGTTATCCAACGGTGGAAATTACAGCGTGTGGCTTTCACCTGATCCGAGAAAATCGATAACTAGCCTACCTGTACCCGGCTTGCATCACGGTGTACATTACAGCGCCGTGTCTGGTAATGACGCTGTCCTTAGAACGACAACATTTTACTGATTTTTGGTTCAAGGTTCCGCCCTGTGGATGTAAAGTATAAACCCAGTATATAAACCCAGTATATACCCAGTATATAAACCCAGGATATAAACCCAGTATATAAACCCAGTATATAAACCCAGTATATACCCAGTATATAAACCCAGTATATAAACCCAGTATATAAACCCAGTATATACCCAGTATATAAACCCAGGATATAAACCCAGGATATAAACCCAGGATATAAACCCAGTATATAAACCCAGTATATAAACCCAGGATATAAACCCAGTATATAAACCCAGTATATAAACCCAGTATATACCCAGTATATTTGGCATCCTGTCTCGGAAGACAATGGAGTATATGCGCTTGCTGGGTCAGTCACTGGAGTGACCTCTCCAGGGCGCAAGCCTGGGCAAAGTGTATGGAGATCATGGGGTGCCCAGTCGTCAAGATCCCCCTCTCGGCCTCGCTGATGTATCCAAAGGAATGCAAAGCAGTACGTTTGGCACCAGTTTGGCTGCAGGAGCTGCCAGAACAGTGCGTGAATACAGGCAACTGTCTGCCTTCGGGGCTCCACTCCTGATTTGAAGGGTTTACTCCCCCACATTTGGCCGTTGGATCCAACCTGATCTCCTCCGTCCTCTAGCCGTTGGCTGTCAGAAACAGCTCATCCGCCCAGTGGTGCAATGTGAACACCACCCCCTCACGTGGTTTAGCCCACCAGCTGAGGTGGTTTGCCAGGGTGTGGCGCTTGGAGCCAACACGAGAGAGATTAAGGAGATGGATGAGGACCAGTGATGCCCGTCTGTCCTATGTAGGACGCAGCTGCCGAACAGCAAAGGTGCTACCTCTATCCAGAGCCCCCCTACACCCCACCCAGTATATAAACCCAGGATATAAACCCAGGATATAATGATTGATTGTACATTGCTTAACGTCCCGACAGCAACAAGGCTTTCTCAGGACGTGCCTGCACTGCTTGTGAAAAAAAAAACAACACGAAACAGAACATTGAATGTATGTCGCCAGCCGGTCCAATACGTTAAATAAACCTAACACATGGGGCCTAAATAAAGCTAAGACCATTTAGCAACACACATCCAATATCAAGAGCTACAGGCAGTGCAGACAATAGGGAGATTTTTAAAAAGGCAAATACAGGTGAACGGACCAAGGGTAGACAGAAACACATGCCCCAGAATAGAAAGGAAAACCCACCCTGTGGGGCTGACCAGGGTGACCCTGGGAACTAAAAAGTACCTAACCCACCCAAGTCCACCAGGGCAGACCCGGGTGGGGGCCCAGGATATAAACCCAGTATATAAACCCAGTATAAACCCAGTATATACCCAGTATATAAACCCAGTATATACCCAGTATATACCCAGTATATAAACCCAGTATATACCCAGTATATACCCAGTATATAAACCCAGTATAAACCCAGTATATACCCAGTATATAAACCCAGTATATAAACCCAGTATATACCCAGTATATAAACCCAGTATATAAACCCAGTATATACCCAGTATATAAACCCAGTATATACCCAGTATATAAACCCAGTATATAAACCCAGTATATAAACCCAGTATATACCCAGTATATACCCAGTATAAACCCAGTATATAAACCCAGTATATAAACCCAGTATATACCCAGTATATACCCAGTATATAAACCCAGTATATAAACCCAGTATATACCCAGTATAAACCCAGTATATAAACCCAGTATATAAACCCAGTATATAAACCCAGTATATACCCAGTATCTACCCAGTATATAAACCCAGTATATAAACCCAGTATATAAACCCATTGCGCAAAGGCCATCGGGCCGACGTCGGCCGCCGTTGGGCCGCGCACAGCTGTGTGCGGGCCAACGTCGGCCGGTCGGCCCGACGGCCTTTTACACATTGGCTACTGACGAGCAAAAGAAACGCGACACTTTCTGAATCAAAATATGTCGCATTTCTTTTGCTCGTCAGTATATAAGACGAGTCAAGAATCAGAGGGTGTGATAGTCCCCGATCACTTTAGTGCTAGCGGGACAATAAACTTCAATTAGTAAGTAGAGGGTGTGAGAGTCCGGAATAGCTCAGGCGGTTAAGCGTCGGAGCGAAAGAGAGCGAAGGGAATCGCCGGGTCATGGGTTCGAGTCCCTGTCTCGACTCCGGTAGCTGGCCTCGCAATCCAGGGGAAAAAAACTGGACTTTTTCAATAGCATGTCCCTTGAAAGGTCCTGGCAAATCAAAATGGCACAGTTGCAATACGCCTGAATTGATCAGTGTTCAGGTCGTATAATAAGGCAATAGATTTCCCTGTCCCCCATAACCCGCCCGTCAGGGCCGTCTGCTATCGCTTCGGTGCAGTGGACGTTAAATCCCGAACTAACCATCCAGCGAGTATTTGCAGTAGCAAATTGTGTGACAAGACAAGATCTCGCGAGAAAACAACGAAAGGAGGGCAGAACACACACACACACACACACACACACACACACACACACACACACACACACACACACACACACACACACACACACACACACACACACACACACACCTGCTACGTCTAAGTTATTGGGACTATCGCAATGTTCTCGCGACTTAATCATTGCGAGAAAAACCGCTCAAGACACCCAAAGGGTTACTATACAGTTGTAATTTTCGAACAATAAATCGACAGAAAAATATTATAGACGTCCCTTAACCCCTTCCATGCCAGCGGACGTGGTTGGTTAGTTCGGGTTTAACGTCCACAGCACCGAGGTGATCATGGACGGCCCTGACGGGCGGGTTATGGGGGACAGGGAAATCTATTGCCTATGGAGTACGACCTGAACACTGATCAACTCAGGCGCACTCCAACTGTGCCACTTTGATTTACCAGGACCTTTCAACGGAAATGCTATTGAACAAATCCGTTCTTTCCCCCTGGATCCAGCGGACGTATATTTTGTTTCTGAAATATGTGTTCACTGAGCGACCGAAATCCACAACTGTCCCAAAAACATGGGTACAAAGCGGTTTCAGCAAGAGGCATAGACCATCATGAGCCCCCGCAGTCGCGGGGGCTCATGAGGATCTATGCCTCTTGCAGTCAGATGTTGTTCACTTTTTCTCGGCAGTGAAGGCGTTAGACTCTCCCAAAATACTGATGACATTGTTTGTGCAGTTGTGGGCTCCTCAAATGCCCTGGACATTCAATACTGCTTGTTTGAAGAGGTCTTTCCGGTGCGTTTGTCAATGGCTGGCTATGTATGTCCCTAAACAATTTTTTATGTCCATTAAATCTGCAAAATACATAGAGTCACATAGTCCCCTGCAGCCTAAGGGGCTAATGAGAATATATGAAACTGCCGGACCGAGCCTAGATCTGTGTATACGTCAAATCGAGAGTGTTATGCAAGGAACTTAACACCCGACTGGTGACTGACGATCTATGAATGATGAATTGCACAGTGGCGCATAACGTGTGACTACTAAGCGGTAATTACTCGTGAATGAATCAGCACAATGCACCCTTGTGTCTATAATTGCTGGAGGCAATCAACCGTGGCATCGTCAATGACCCTGCAACACGAGGGCAGTGATCTTGAAAAGTTAAAAGAAGAGTTTTGCCCTCAGTCACTGGTACTTGCATGACAAGAAGACATAATGAAGATTAACTCTTTCGAGACGTGCCGTATATGGATACGCGGCTTTCAGTCGCGTATCCGTATACGGAACGTTTCGGATGAGTCAAATATACTAAACCTAAAGTTATGTATGTGTGGTGGCTATTGTTTTACATTTCTGTGAAAAGACAATCCTTCACTGCAAGACACCACCTGCATGACCAACAAGGTCATCAGCTCCAATAGACGATTTCCGGAAAGCAGACGCACGTCAAAATTGATTGTATTCCGACAAACAAAAAAAAAAAAAAAAAAAAGGGGGGGGGGGGGGGGGGACTGGGTGGCTCGGTGGTATAGCGTTCGACTCTCGTTCGCATAGACAAAAAAGGCGGCACTGATGCAGATGTCAGAGCACGAATCTGTAAAGCCAGAGCAGCCTTTATCCAGTTGAAAAAACGTGTGGAGTTCCAGAGAGCTGTCACAACACACCAAAGTCCGGGTTTTCAACTCCAACGTAAAAGCAGTTCTCCTATATGGAGCAGAGACTTGGAGATTGACAAAAACCACAGTCAACAGAGTATAGATCTTCATAAACAGTTGCCTTAGAAGAATTTTGAAAATCCACTGGCCAGAGAAGATCAGCAACGTCAGACTCTGGGAGAGAACAGAGCAGATAACAGCAGAGAATGAAATTGGGCGAAGAAGATGGGGAGGACTGGTCACAGTCTGAGAAAGCCAGCTTCCAGTATCACTAGGCAGGCATTGTCACGGAACCCCCAGGGAAAGAGGAAAAGAGGCAGGCCGAGAAACACCTGGCGTCGAGACCTCCAAGCAGACATGAAGAGACTGGGAACCACCTGGAGTAAAATCGAAGGAGAAGCACAGGACAGGAGTCGCTGGAGGTCTCTCGTTGACGGCCTAAACCCGGGGAGGGGTGACAGGCATAAGTAAGTAAGTAAGTCTCGTTCGCAAGGTCACGGGTTCAAATCCGGCTGGGGTTAGATTTTGTTCCCTGAAATCTCCTTCGCGGTGGACAAAAGACGTTACTAAACTTTTAGATTTTTTGTTGTTGTTTCGACAAAAACTGTGGATTAAAAGCCCGGCGATATCGCATGCCTTGTTCGTTCTTGTTACCCGCTCAGTGTCAGCTGCCAGGCTGTGTTTCTGCAATCTTCGTTAATTCGACACTAAAAAATCCTGCCTGTCCCAGAAGCGTGGATTCAAAGTGGTGTTAGCAAGAGACATAGATCCTCATGAGCCCCCGCAACTGCGGGGGCTCATGCGGATCTATACCTCTTGCAGTTGGGTGGCGTTCAAACTTTCTCGGCAATGAACGGGTCAATCCACTCTTTTCGGCCGAAAAACGTGCAAGTCTGACCTACTTCTGACAACCAAACAACTACTACGGTGTTAACGAGATGGGATGAACCATAACCCACAAAGTCCCTTCTATATGAGAGCTGTCCTCGCTGTCAAGGGTCACTACCTTTTGTCTTTGACCTGATTCTGATGTTGAATTATCTCCTTTTGAAAAAGTCTCGCAGATCTGCCAATGCGTCAGTGAGTTCTGTAAGGGGCGCAGGACATACGCGTCATTGATTTGTCAAACGTCATTTGTCATGACGTAAGCTTTAGTTTTTACGTAAGTTTATATTTTACGTGATATGCGTTTCACTTTCGCTTTATAGGCTTGAGAAAATGGTGGACAAAACTAGAACTTCACGGTAGAATTTCAGTCTTGCTATAATTTGTGTGAAAGCAGGTTGACTTTACCTAGTTACATGATATACTAAGTACACGGGTCACTTGCATACTCTTCTGAAAGCGCGTCGATGTGTGTGTGCGTGTTAGTGCGTGCGTGCGCGCGCGCTCCAAACATCTCCAAGAGGCATAAATCCTCATTCGCCCGGAGGGCGCATGGGGATCTATTCCTCCTCGAGATGCGCGCATGTTCATTTGAGTGTGTGTGTGTGTGTGTGTGTGTGTGTGTGTGTGAGAGAGAGAGAGAGAGAGAGAGAGAGAGAGAGAGAGAGATGAGAGAGAGTGAGAGAGAGAGAGAGAGAGAGAGAGAGAGAGAGAGAGAGAGAGAGAGAGATTGTACATTGCTTAACGTCCCGACAGCAACAAGGCTTTCTCAGGACGTGCCTGCACTGCTTGTGAAAAAAAACAAAACAGAACATTGAATGTATGTCGCCAGCCGGTCAAATACGTTAAATAAACCTAACACATAAATAAAGCTAAGACCATTTAGCATCACACATCCAATATCAAGAGCTACAGGCAGTGCAGACAGTAGGGAGAGTTTTTAAAAGGCAAATACAGGTGAATGGACAAAGGGTAGACAGAAACACATGCCCCAGAATAGAGAGAAAAACCCACCCTGTGGGGCTGACCAGGGTGACCCTGGGAACTAAAAAATACCTAACCCCACCCAAGTCCCCCAGGGCAGACCCGGGTGGGGTGGAGAGAGAGAGAGAGAGAGAGAGAGAGAGAGAGAGAGAGAGAGAGAGAGAGAGAGAGAGAGAGAGAGAGAGAGAATTAGGTCATATTTAGAGTATTATGTCGATGTCTGCGTGGTGAGGGAGTTGCCTCTTTTACGTCACCGCCACTGTCTGACTTTCTCTAGAAGTCAAATTGTTTTTACTGTTTTAATTTCTAAAATGAATTATTTTTTAATAAGTTGAAAGGATACAAAGCTGACTAACGAACTCATCCAATGTCTTTCTCCAAACTAGCTATATCCAAAAGTTCAAGTAAATTAATACGACAAAAATTATAGACTCTAATCTGGGTCAACCGACTTCCTATAAACGGTTGTTTATGTCTTCAATGAAACATTCAATTACAATATGCTCGGAGGCTCTCGTAGCCACCCCTTTATTAAGAAAGTATTTCGCCAAGTGTCAAGCTTGTGTGTACAGAAATATCGGAGATTCTCTTGTTTACATACATACGCACACACATAAGCACATACGGTGCTTCGCGCCAAATGTACGTTTAGCAGCGAGGTTAGCGTAACTAGACTAATTTTTATCTTGTTACTTCAATTGTTAGAGGTTTAGACCTGCCCGCTTTTGGCATCATGGACATGCTATTATATTCGCCCCACCGCGACCCGTCTTAAAAAGTCCCTTCTATAAATAGAATGGACTTTTTCTGAAGGACACAACTGCGGGACGCTTATTTAATATCACATTGGAGTAAAACGTCATCAATAGATGCCTAACCAAGTCGCATAACCCACGACCCACACCGCCCTGAACCTTTCTGTATTAGTGAGGTTTCGTTTGAGACGAACGACTCCCAACAACGAACCAGAACGAAGTCGCGGGCGACAGCCAGTGTGTGTAGTCCGTTTGAGCAAAGCTTGCCTCGTGTTCTTTCAAATTAACTTTTCCACGAGACATATTTCAGGACAGCACCAAGAACAAAAAGTAATCACCAAACTTGGTCCTAATTTATTAAAAATTTTAGTTGGCTTAAACCCAACTATTTAGACACTAACCTTGTAAGATCATGGAGCGACCTACTTAAAAGTTGAAACATAATGATCTCGAGACGAGCTTTGCTCAAACGGACTATACCATAAGCATAGACAACATTCCAAACATCTCCAAGAGGCATAGATCCGCATGCGCATGAGGATCTATGCCTCTTGGAGATGTTTGGAGTGTTGTCTTTGCTTATGGTAAACATGACTTCGCTCTCGTTCGTTGTTGCGAGTAAATGTACTGCAGACATACACAAGGACATCCACTGACCCCAGTGCGCACAGGGTCCTCGGGCCGGACGACGGCCACAGCTGGCACGCGCACGGATGTGCGCGTGCCAGCTGCGGCCATCGTCCGGCCCGTAGACCTTTTGCTAACAGGAATAGCGATGTTTCTAGACTAATGACGACGATGTCAAAATTAAATATTCCAATTCACCAGGCACGGCACTGAAGGTTCTGATCGGCCGATCTGTCATTGCCACTGACAGCAGACATGTTTTCCAAATTAGGCAGAAACACAATCAGCCGTCATATGTGCACAGTTCGCACGCATGCGCACAATTAGCACTTCCGGTCGAATTTCCGACCACGGCCCCCTTCTGACGGCTCCGCAGCAGTTGCAGGAGATCGAACGACCTTATTATTTCTACAGCCTAGTAACATTGAGGTGACGACTGGGAAGGCTGAATCTCCAACTTTTAACCCTTTTACTACCGAGAAAAGGTGAGCACGATGCAACTTGCAAGAGGCATAGATCCTCATGAGCACCGCGAATGCGGGGGCTCATGAGGATCTATGCCTCTTGCTGAGACCAATTTGTATCCATTGTCCATTGGACGGTTGCGTTTTTTGAATGATGGAAGATTTCAGGACCAAAAATATGCGTCTAGTGTTACGGAAGGGCTTAAGCTCTGTGGCAAATCGCAAATGGGGCGGTTCTCACTCCATTTTGTAAGGGAATAAATAATGATTATTTCGCTAAAGCTACCTCAATACCTCCACAATCCATGATATTTTTGTATCCATGGCTAATATAAAGTATGCGTTTCCCTACTCATTGGGAAGGGCTTTTTGTGTGGCAGTTAGCCCCGTTACAACATGAACCCTTTTAGCCCCGGAACCCTACAGCAGGAGATGGCTTGACCATGATAATTCAAGGGTAGTGCCAGATTAGCTTGGCGCCAAGCTAATCTGGCACTACCCTTGAATAATCATGGTGAAGCCATCTCCTGCAACCGGTACATAGTCGTTAGGCAACACCTCCAAAATATGAGAAATGGGACCGTGGGGCTAAACTGATTACCCCCCCTCCCCCTCCTCCTTCTCCCCCGCCCACCCCCCTCCACATACGCATACACACCCTCTCCCTCTGCCCCGCTCCGCCCCATTTTTATCGAGCAATGTTGTATCTAATCTGTCTGGGCAAGTGCGTGTGTGTGTGTGTGTGTGTGTGTGTGTATGTGCCTGTGGGGGGGGGGGGGGAGGATTTTGGAGGCTGCGGGGGGGAGGAGGGGGGAGGGGGGGGAGGGGGGGAGGGGGGGGGGGGGGGGGCTTGGTGCTATGTTGTGGCTATGTGTCGACGATAATTGTGTTGTCCGAAAACTTTTAGCTTATTGCAAGTGTGCTATTGTGTACTGTGCTGTCCTATGTAAAAACAAAAATAAGTTTTAAAAAAAAGTTGTTTACGAGCTGCAGTTAAACCTGCTAAGTCGACCACGTGCACCTGTCTAAACAGACCAGCCATTTTTAGTCCAGCGGTCTTTTTTCTGATACTTAGATTACCTTGCATAAGGAGATCGCCTTCCAAAGCGACCATTTTTGTACATTTCCTTGGGTGATAGATTATACAGGTATTACTGTATCGCACGCGGCCGTGGTCGAACTCGATTCGCACTGAAAAGAATGGACCGATAAATTAAACCTCTTAACATGCTTCTATTGGCTGTTTTGGTTGGCCGCCAGTCGAGTACAGTCGCTATCACTCGTTCAGCACCGCGCCGATCAAGTTTTCGCTACCGTACCTCCACAAAGCCTTCCCCATCTGCAAGAGACACAAATATTCATACTTTATACGAGTATCTGTGCCCCTTGCCAAATAGCTGTCGGCTCCATGTATTTCCATCTGAGTCGCTCAGAAGGACGAGATAGTTTTGGAAAGAGTAGAGGTGTGCGTGTAGAGATAAGTTGACATACCTGGCGAGCAAGTGAAACCACGCGAAGCTAATTGTGAGGGTGTAGTCAGGATTAGTCTGATGAACTGTGAACTGCCTTCTCGATAACGATATTATTTGTTGTCGCGTGCGACCACCGACTCTGTCCCAAAAATTGACCAGCCGGGTCAATTTTCAGTACTGAGTTGTGCACTGTCACTGGCCCCGCGCACAGCCACGAATATGACGGTGACCATCGACCCAAAGCAAAATCTAGTCGGACCGACGTGGGAAATAGTCCGATGTCGGCCCGACGAGTTTCTGCTTCTTGGGGTGCCGGGAGGTTTTGTGAGGATATTGAACCTGAGTTTGTGGTCAGAGTTGGTGTTTTTTCACGTCAGTACACTGTCAGCAGCACCTTGCCGTTATAGCAAAAGTTTGCAAGTTCGTTTTTTAGAAAGAAAAAAAAAGATTTTCATCGTATAATTGATAATCTTGCTTTTCTGAAAAAAGGATATGCTGGCTTTCGTCAAATGTCGAGAACACTGGGATTACAAATGCCTGATGACTGCTCCATGTAGGACGATTCAAGATAATTAATCACATAACTAGAACAGAAATTGATTAATATGTCTGGAAAATACACTGAAATCGCAAATTTAGTATACACACTTGGTCAGATTCTATGTGACTGAAGTTTTACAACTAAAACCAGGCAATGTGTCTCATCGTTTACTCGAATAATGACTGAATCTCAAACACTTACCGGCTGTTCACGCTTGCACACCTTGCAATTTAGGAAGACTTAGGCAGACACTGCGAATCAGCTCCTCGGACAAAGGTAACTCCCACCCAAGATTCTGAAGAAGGCATGCGTCCTGGAATATATTCCTCCGAGAACAAACTGAAGCCCTTCTACGGTCCATCCAGCGGCAAAACTGCACCACGTCTGTTGAAAAGTGAACACGATCCAGTTGTAAGAGGCATAGATCCTCATGAACCCCCGCAGTCGCGGGGGCTCATGAGGATCTACGCCTCTTGCCGACGTCACTCTGAGTCTATGTTCATTGGCCTGCGTTGAATTAACAAAGATATCATGATAGAAACATAGTCTACGCACACACGACTACTACACGGGACTCCATTGGCAGGGAATGGCGCGACTCTGGCCTAATCCACTGAATAACATTGGAACACGAGGTGCTCGGCCCGGCATCGGCTGCATTTCGCTAGGCTCACGGTCCGAGGACTTTCTGTTACTGGGATAACATTTTGACAGCCCGGCCCCCAAACCCAGCCAGCCGACATTCTTTTGTGGGATTACCGGCGGGCCAGCGGGACGGATTAAAAACCAACTATACATTCCGATTGCACACACCGACCGCCATACACCTTCCCTACACCTCCTTGGACAAGATTGAAAATAGGTCTGTGACCTAATCTTTTATTCGTGTAAAATAAAGTTTCATTTCATTTCATTTCATTTCCTCTTCTCTTTCAGAGAAAAACGAACGTACAACCTGCAGCGAACAAGAAGCATAGACGGTTCAAGATTCAACTGAAATACTTTATTGTCCACGCAAGTGAAAACTTGTCCGAGTGGGCAAACTATGGAGGACTCATATGCGATTCTCTGTTTGTTGAAGACGAATCTTAACCGTTTCACTACCGAGACAAATTCAACCACACCACCTAACTTGCAAGAGGTATAGATCCTCATGAACCCCCGCAGTTGCGGGTGCTCATGAGGATCTATGCCTCTTGCTAAAACCTCTTTGTTTTCATGTCTGTGGTCCATTGGCGAGTGCGGATCTTTGACGTTGAGTGCGGATCTTTGACGCTGTCAAACAATTGTTTTCGGAGTGCAGTAAATGCGGCAGTCAACTCTCGGTAACGTCCTCTAGTTAACCTATTTAACCCCACGGCGCCAAGCTAATCCGGCAACACCCTTGAATTATCATGGTCAATACATATTCTACTGTATGGCGTTGGGGTTAAATGGATTAAGAAATATATACTTATGTCAACAGGACTGACCAAAAGAAATAGTTTTTTTTATGTAGCCCAAAAGTTCGCAGGAGCTCACGAAGATCTACACCACTGGCAGATGGGCTGGACTCGTTTATCGTGAGTCTGTATAGCCAGGGTAATGACTGCTTGTTCAGGACGAAAGTCCGACCTAAGTTCTACTATTGTCACCATTTTCTCAAGCCTATGAAGCAAAAGTGAAACTCATATCACGTAAAATATAAAATTACGTAAAAACTAAAAATTACGTCATGACAAATGACGTTTGACAAATCAATGACGAGTACGTCCTGCGCCCCTTATAGAACTCACTGACGCATTGGCAGATCTGCGAGACTTTTTCAATAAGAGATAATTCAACATCACAATCAGGTCAAAGACAAAAGGTAGAGATCATTGACAGCGAGGACAGCTCTCATATAGAAGGGACTTTGTGGGTTATGGTTCATCCCATCTTGTTAAATTAATATTTCAGTTTCATTGTGTATAAAAGATTATTATCAAATGCTTGTTGATACCACCTGAAGCTAGTTCAAGATAAAAACATACTTTGACAAAAGGTATTTGTGGTCGCGGTAATATAAACTTGTGAATACAGGTGTGCCACAGTGGGATAGTTCTGTTTTTCACCTGCTTGGAGTGCACTTACGAATGGATAACAACCACTCTGCTGCATGCCGAGTACATGTACCACATAATAGACACACATTAGATTAGCATATTTGTGCAAGATGCATAGATCCTCATGAGCCCCCGCAATTGCGGGGGCTCATGAGGATCTATGCATCTTGTAGACCGAATTTACACATATGCTTCATGAACACGGATGTAAATCTGGATGGCGGGAAGTTTAGATCCTCATGAGCCCACGCAATTGCAGGGGCTCGTGAGTACGTTTCGTTTTGCGGATGTCTTGTCGAACAGTAAGGATTGTCAACCACTGAAAACAAATACTGTTCCTCCTATTCGCCTATTTTGTTACAATACAGGTTAAGGACTGGACTGCCAATCCTTAAAACACATTTCAGCACCCACATAACCTGTCAACAATTATGTGCACACAAAGTCGGCTAATTTATTCGAACCGTTTTTGTGTGTTGTTTGTTTGTTTGTGTGTGTGTGTGTGTGTGTGTGTGTGTGGGTGTGTGTGTGTGTGTGTGTGTGTGTGTGTGTGTGTGATGTGTCTGTGTGTGTTGTGTGTTGTGTGTGTGTGTTTGTGTGTGTGTGTGTGTGGGGGGGTGGGGGGGGTGTGTATCTGCGTGTGTGTGTGTGTTGTGTGTGTGTGTGTGTGTGTGTGTGTGTGTGTGAGAGAGAGAGAGAGAGAGAGAGAGAGAGAGAGAGAGAGAGAGAGAGTGTGTGTGTGCGCGCGTATGTGTGTGTGCGTGTGTGTGTGTGTGTGTGTGTGTGTGTGTGTGTGTGTATGTGTGTGTGAGTGTGTGTGTTTAGGCTTGCGTTGAAGGAGAAAGAAGCGAATTAGTATGCGGGCTGCATTGACGAGAAAAAAAAGCGAATTGTTGAATGAGCTACACGAATTCAGGGTACAAAAATGGGATGGTTGCACTTCTTGAAAGACAGAAAAAAAGACGCCCACATGAAAAAAGCATTTAGTGTCCCGCAAAGGCTAACAATGGCCTTTTAAAATTTGAATATAACATGGACGCGCAAGCGTTTAACCACTCCACTACCGAGAAAAATGAACGCCGCGGCGCCCAAATTTGCAAGAGACACAGATCCTCATGAGCCCCCGCAGTTGCGGGGGCTCATGAGGATCTTTGTCTCCTGCTGAGACAAGTGTGTATCTATGTCCTTAGGACGGTAGTGGGTTTGGGTCGATTATTACACAAAAATTTCAGAAACAAATTGTAAAGCCAGTGACAGGATACAAATTGGAAGAAGAAATAAATAAATAAAAAAATAAAAGAAACGTCGACGACATTTAAAAAAAAACATTTAACTCATTCAAGGTGCCCCGCATCAATAGCTGCAAAAGTGTCGTATAGTGTTGACACTCTCACATGCATCTTCCCAGTTTTCAGTTTACTTTTTGTTGCGTCATCGATGACGCTCACGGTGGTAGAACTCATGAGTTTCATCATGGCCATTTGGCTATTTTCAGGGCTAGATTGAAAACATTTTTTTTTTTCAGTTTGTCATTTGAAAGGGGTTGATAAACCCTACGTTTTCCCATCAACATGTATTTGTCTGACCAGGCTCTTGAAATGTTATGTTTATTATTTTAGTATTGTGTTAGTGTGCATTTGAACCTATGAATGATTGTGTTTTTTTTGTACGTTGTCGGTACTTTCGTTAGTTAATTTCAATTAGTTAGATTATCTAGATGTAAAGCGCTCTGTGCCTTTTTTGTGGGGATATTGCGCTATAGAAGAGTTATTATTATTATTATTATTATTATTATTATTATTATTATTATTCATCGTCATTTGCACTGTAACATATCGGTCATTGTCGCAAGTCTTGAGAGATAGATTAGTTTACAATGGACACAGATTTGAAATTGGTGGCATTTGCCTGATTTTCTCATTAACCCGTTCAGTGCCGAGATTGTCTGAACCCCAGCCAGCTGCTAGAGGTATAGATCCTCATGAGCCCCCGCCTCTTGCTGATACCAATTTGTGTCCATGTTTCTTGGACGGTTGTACACAAACGGTGGCTTTTGGTAGTTGAATGAACAAAGACTTTAGACACAAAAATGTACGTATAGTGACAGGGAAGGGGTTAAGCAAATAATAATAATGATAATGAGGAAGCAAATAATAATAATCATCATCATCATCATCATCATCATCATCATCATCATCATCATCATCATCATAATGTATATTCACATAGCGCTTATTCCAAATGACTCTAATCGCTTTACAATTTATCTGGTTAGTGCGGGCTTTAACGTCCACGGCACCGAAGTGATAATGGACGGCCCTGACGGGCGGGTTATGGGGGACAGGGAAATCTATTGCAAATGGAGTACGACCTGAACACTGATCAACTCAGGCGCACTCTAACTGTGCCACTTTGATTTACCAGGACCTTTCAACGGACATTCTATTGAACAAGTCCGTCTTCCCCCCCCCCCCCACCCCCCTGGATTGCGAGTTCAGTTACCGGGGTCGGGACGGGGCTTCGAACCCACGACCCGGCGATTCCCTTCGCTCTCCTGCTCCGACGCTTAATCGCCTGAGCAATCATTTCGGACTCTCACAATTTATCGGTGTAAGAACCACATCAATCACAGGTTTAACACAAATTAATACAAGCAGCATTAGTCGGAAATCTTTGTCAACTCGTCCCCAACTGAAGAGCACCAGCGACATAAAACAGAGCCTGGGGACTCAAATGTTCTCGTTTGTTATATTCGAAGTTTGTAATAAAAGAAGTGATTTTAGAGAAAAAGTGTTGTCGAAACATGTGTCAGTGTTGTCATATCCGACTTTTGTTGTGTCCGACCTGCTAGAAGCGAAGTCAACTCGACTGGTTGGAAAACGATTCTTTAAATTTATTTACATCCTGAGGATAGAGGGGCAATTCTTTTAGATATCCTTGGAGCTTTACGTCACAGTTTTGGAGTCAGGTCCACCATGATAGTTCAAGGGTGGTGTCAGCATAGCTTGGCGCCTGTAGGCTGTGGTTAATCCACATTAGCATCAGCATGTCAGGGTTTTATTGGTTATGTTGGTTGGTTGGTTTCTTCGGCGCGGCACCGAAGTGATAGTGGACGGCCCTGAAGGGCGTGTTATGGGGGACAGGGAAATCTATTGCCTATGGAGTACGACCTAAACACTGATCAATTCAGGCGCACTGCAACTGTGCCACTTTGATTTACCAGGACCTTTCAACGGACATGCTATTGAACAAGCCCGCCTTCCCCCCCCCCCCCCCCCCCCAGGATTATGGGTTATGTAAAATGTTTGACGAAAATCTTTGCTGTATTGTTGTCAAATGACGGATGAATGGCTGATTCCTGACATGAAAAAAACAAAAACAAAAACAAAACAAAACAACAAAAAAAAAAAACACCTGGGTGAAAAATTATACAATCATTCCCGATCGATGAAACCACGCACACACAATGATTATAGACCTAACCTATCGCTGCGTAAAATATCTTCCCATGACACGGCCCAAAAACTTCACAAGCATGTGATCTCTAATACAATTCTTCTCATGCGAATCAGAAAAAAAAATCAGACGCCATCCCAGGACGCAAAATATATTCGGGCTGACGTCGGCTGCAGTGGTCCAACGCACAATTGTGCGCGGGCCCACTGCGGCTTACGACGGCCCGAAGATCTTTCGCGCAACTACGATCGATGGTTAAGAGGCGTGGGTAAGGGGTTGAAGGGGTAGGTGTAGGTGGAGGTGGAGGTGGTCTTACGTCTCGACCAGATCCTGGGGTCAGTTGCATGAGTGAGCTTTAGTCCTGCGCCAGCCACTAAGCAAGGTGCTCCGCTGTATCCGCTACAGCGGAGCACTTTGCCTCGTTAGTGGCTGGCCGGACTAAGCTCACTCGTGCAACTGGCCCCTGTTCCAGACGCGATGTTCATCTCGCACAATCAGATTAAACTCCACTCCTTTTGCCCAGCCTCGGTGTCTGGGGATTGCACTCTCACTGACTCGCAGGCTCAACCCCTTATGACAGCCTCCGCGCGGTTGCCGAAAGAATCAATGAATCGATGAATAAATCAACGAATCTTTATTTCACGACGTTACAGATATTAACTCATTCAGCCCGACGGTCGTATTTATCAAATTTTGGAAGCGTCATCTAATGACTATGCACAGCTGCAGGAGATGGATCGACCATGATAATTCAAGGGCAGTGCCAGATTAGCTTGGCGCCGACAGGCGCCAAGCTAATCTGGCACTACCCTTGAATTACAGACCCCTAGCTAGCACGTTTCAGCGTGGCGGGAATGTCGGGTGCCCCGCCTCCCCATTTTCAACGCCACGTTGCCCCCTGCTGCTTATACGCTGCCTGTCCTGTATATGTAAGCTGCCCGTCCGCTGCCCGACCCGCTGCCCTCCTTCTCGGCCTCCTTAGCCCCCCAACTGCGGTGTCTCCCCTCGTCAGCATTAAGGCTGTCAATCACTGTAAAGCTGACCACTGACCGCCTGGCCCGGCTTTTGGGCGCCTGCATCTCCGCTCCACTACACTAAGCACGGCCGTCTGCTAGAGGCATAGATTCTCATGGGCGCTTGACATGCGCATAAGAAGTACAGCCGGACATAAGAGGCTCACAACAATCTATGCCTCCTGCTGCTATCTAGCCCCTGAGACTTGGCGACTGAGAGAGTGACAAGCTGTATTTACTAACAAGGTAACAAAAGAGGCGATAGGAAAAGGCAGCTGACTCACTATACAGTCTATAACTCAACGGACAGAGAAAAAAAGGTCCCTGAATTCCGGCAAGTATGAGTGCGAGTCAGTTATCATCAAGCTGTCGTGAGAGATATCTGGCACATATCAAACCCGCCGCGAGCGTATTTCCTCCCCTCCTTTTTTTGCTCATGCGACTCCCTGCCTGACCAAAAGCTTTTCGAGTTTTGTTTCAGTTCACGGATAGTACGACTGTGTCTTCACTTATACCGTGTATACACTATTTAGTTATAACCATTTTTACACTTTATTATCACTAGACTGTTGTTTTCTCTCTCTCTCTTAATAGAGTTTCATTTCATCTCTCTTTCTCTCTCTGAGAATGTTGTAGTTTAGCAAGGACAAACACGAAAATAGGCCTGTGCGCCTATTGTTTCCCCAAAAATGCGGTTTACCCGTACACGCATTAAAAAATTATAAATTTCATTTTTTTTTTATGAAGTTGATGCGAATTTTCAATGATTTCACACAAGTTCGCCTTATTTTGCGCAAGCAGTCAAGGAGACAAGGTACAAAAAGGAAGGGACTAACGGGGACGGCTGCGCCGTCTGGCGTCCGCTGTAATAGGCAATTCCGCGATAACGCGGATGCTAAGGAGCTCGTGGGGCCATGTGTTTTTGGAGCTGTAGCGACTACCTCAGTTCAGAGTAATCTCTGTGTCCGTTGAGTTATAGACTGTATACATCTCACTGTTTTCACCACAAAACCCGTCCTGTCTGTAGGATATCATGGTGCCCAGCAGCATCAGGTAGACATGAATTATATAGCCTATGAAAATCTATGCCACATGTAAGCCTCAGTGTTAATGGAAAAACGGAAAGCGGTCCCTACTGCAAGAGGCACCGATACTTATGTTTTTTGAAAGGTGTATAAATTCTTAGGGCGCCTTATGCCACGCGGGTCACATGTGCATCTACGACTCTCACTGCCACGTATCACCCTTGTTTGAAGTCTCAAGAACAATCAAGTCATTAATGGGGGATTAGACCGTCTCAGTCGCAAACCACTCCTGTCTGCAGGAATCCCCTGTAAAATCACATCTGCGGCCACAGAGGCGAAAGAGAACCGCAGGGGACCATGATAATCTATGCCATTTGCCGTTATATGTCGGCTTTTTGTCGATAATGGACTTAACAGGTGCACCGTCCATCTACAAGATCAACCGGAAACAGAAGCGGCACATATCTCCATGAGCTTATTCAGGCACAGGGTCCCATAGGAATCGTGCTTTCAGTGATCGGCCGCGGGTACATCATCAGATCGAGGAAGATGCTGGGGTTTAGGTATGTCAGTGACTAAGAGGGCGACGCGCACTGACACTTCAGAAAGCATTGTGATAGAGGGTGATGACGACCACTGACACTGAGTGGCCGTTGATTGTTTCATTCCGTGTGCTATGTGTTTTATTGTAATGTTTGTACAACATTTGATGCACCCAGTATTAACATACAGAAACGGCATTACAATACAGGAGTATTTATTAAACGTGATAATAAGTGCGAGGACAGACTTTTTCAAGGGACACAACCATCTTATGTACACCTAGATAGATTTAGAATTACCTCCTTTAATTTTCTTTAATTTGAAAAAGACAGAGAAAGAGACAGTATGTTTGGATCCTTCCTGACAGTGTGACAGTCGGCACTGGCTGATTCGCAAAGATCTTGGATTCCCACTGATAGATGGTATCCACTATCGACGTTGAAATGGTCATTGTAGTGTACATTTTCGGACACTGTACCCCGAGTACACTGTCCTGTGTTGAACTGTACGCCGTGTTCACTTTCCTGTATAAAATTGTCTAAGATATTCAAGTCTCGTTTCCTACGAGAAAGGCGCTCAACATCCCGTAAATCTCGACGTCCGTTTCCAGTCTTACGCTGTAAAAGTGTGATAGTCCAAGAAATCATACTCATCTACTCTCTCTCTCTCTCTCTCTCTCTCTCTCTCTCTCTCTCTCCCCCCCCCCCCTCTCCCGCAGAATGAGAAGATTCATTTCTGAAGCGAATGTCGCGATCGTTGGGCTATTCACGCGACCTCTCGCCGGCCCGAGACTTGAAAAATCTCGGACAGTTTAACACTGGACAGTAAACACTGGGTACAGGCGGTTCGACACTGGGTAGTGCACGCGGGGTACAGTGTCCGAAAAAGTATATTATACTGACCACTTCAGCATTATTAACTCATCCAGCCCCACTGCCGTATTCCCCACACTTTGGAGGCGTCGTCTAACGACTTTGCACCAGTTGCAGGAGATGGGTTGACCATGATAATTCAAGGGTAGTGCCAGATTAGCTTGGCGCCCACAGGCGCCAAGCTAATCTGGCACTACCCTTGAATTATCATTGTCGACCCATCTCCCGCTGTAGGGCGTCGGGGCTGAATGGGTTAATCACATGGTTAAGAGGCATAGATTCTCATGTGCCCCTGCAGCTGCAAGAGCTCATGTGATAATCTATGCCTCGTGCAGATAAAGACTTGGCTTCTTGATTTCAGAACCGGATATCATCGCGAACAGAACTGTGGGATACCCGCAGCTACTGTAATTCCGCAACAATGGCCTCTTCCTCTGCCTCTACTGAGCAAAGCGGCGGAAATGACCACCCTGAAGTCTGCATTGGCTCATGAGGACCCTTGCTTCATAAACTGCTCAGTGATGTATAGGGTTAGCCGCGAAATTAATGAAGCCTGATTACTGCGCGCGCGGCTCAACCCAGGGCGGGTTCTGTAACCAGCTGCAGGAAGTGACGTCATTCTGATCTTGTTAGTGGGGTAAGGGATATCTGGCTAATGTCTTGCAGACATTCGATAAAAAAGAGTGACTTTTGACGCATTAAATTTTAACCCTTTTATTGCTGAGAAAAGCTGAAAACTGCAAATGGTGTAGATCGTCATGAGTCCCCGCAGTTGCGCGGGCTCATGAGGATCTATGCCTCTTCCTGAAAACACTTTGTATCCATGTTCCTTTGAGGGCTGGGGATCTTTGACGTTGAATATTGCAATGACTTGAACAACGCAGCCTGTGTCCGCCGGCTGTGAAGGGATCACTGTCAAATCATCAACTCTGGGAGGTGTCTTGTGAATACAGTGTAGGGAGACAGACCGACCATGATAGCTGAAGGTTGGTGCCAGAATGGTTTGGCGCCTGCAGCCATGGTAGATACATGTGTGCATGTAAGCATGGATGCAAAGATTACAAGCGAAATGGGTTTTACCCTTTAACTCATTCTGCCCCAAGACCGAAATCCCCAAACGTTGCCGTTGTGCTCTGAAGACTGCATTGCAGTGAAAGGACACAGATCGACCATGATAGTTCAAGGGTGATGCCAGAATAGCTTGGCGCCCATAGGCGCCAAGCTATTCTGGCATCCCCCTTGAACTATCATGGTCGATCCTTATCTTGCTGTGGTGCGTCTGGGATAGAATGGGTTAAATACTGGAAGACGACAGACACCACCCAACTGCAAGAGGCATAGATCTTGATGCGCAGTCGCGGGGGCTCATGAGGATCTATGCCTCTTGCTGAAACCATTCTGTCTCTTGGCCAAGTTTCCTGTCTTTTAGGGAGACGAAGCTGGGTGGCTCGTTGGTACAGCGTTCGACTCTCTCGTCTTCGGTAGACATCTTGGAACTGCTTCCTCCGAGCGACGCGCTTTCGCAGGGGAGAGAAATGTTTCCGCAGAGAGTTCTAACTAAGAAACGCAAAGCATGTTTTTTTGGGACGCCTAATGCTTTTTGGCGTCGAATTCAGTTCAAACGAAGATTCCAGAAACACAATCTGTGACGACCTGCAAGGTTGGGGCTAAAAGCACAAGGCAAATTGTATGACGATTCACGTGCGTAATGAGATAATATCTCTCGACTAACCGTGAAACATAATGAAATTGTCTGCATGATAGTATCATATTCTCATCGTGAAATAAGCAGCTTATAATCCTATAAAGTCAGCGCTCACAACACTCTGGAGTGCAGTGTGAGACTTCCAGTTTCCGCAGGACTTCAATTTACGCCAAAGTGCTGCTCTCAGTCTAGTCATGATGAAAATGTGCAGCAGTAATTAATTAGTTTGCGACCCCGCCCATCCTGTTTTTCAATCACCCCCCTCCCCCTTGTCCCTTCATACCCCTTCCTCTCCCCTCTCCCCCTCCCCACCCGTACGCCGTCCACTATTCTCAGAAAGCATTTCCAGGAACAGAGCCAAGAGCCACCGTTGATCGCCTCCAGAACAGAGGAGTGGAGAAAGGCAGCAGGCGTTGGGCAAACTTCTAAAGACATGAGAGATCCATAGTAAACCAGACCAATGTTGGCAAGATATCGAAAGGAACCTTGGGGAGACTTCCGTTGGGTGGAGTGGAGCGCGTGTGGACCTTTCAGAGACATCCCATATTGAACGAACTGAACTGCACCTATTTAATCCCACGGCGGCATTTCCAAAATTTTGGAGGTGTTACCTAAAGACTGTGTACCAGCTGCAGGAGATGGATTGACCGTAATAATTCAAGGGTAGCGCCAGATTAGCTTGGCGCCTTCCGGCGCCAAGCTAATCTGGCGCTACCCTTGAATTATCACGGTCAATCCATCTCTTGCTGTAGGGCGTCGGGGCCGTAAATGGGTTAACTGAACTCGACTGTTTAACGACGGAACCGAACGATCCCTTCCGGTGCGAAGGATATGAGAAAATAGAACACACCACTTACACCACAGGACATAATCCACCTCCGCTCACAAACTATAATGCTCGATTCGTCTCTAGAATTGTAATACAGTCTTTCTGTGGACAATTTCAAAATTTGGTGATTTCGGTCCTGGGGTACTTACTTACTTACTTACGCCTGTCACCCCTGCCAGGGTATAGGCCGTCGACGAGAGACCTCCAGCGACTCCTGTCCTGTGCTTCTCCTTCGATTTTATTCCAGGTGGTTCCCAGTCTCTTGATGTCTGCTTGGAGGTCTCGACGCCAGGTGTTTATCGGCCTGCCTCTTTTCCTCTTTCCCTGGGGGTTCCATGACAATGACTGCCTAATGATACGACTAGAAACTGACTTTCTCAGACTGTGACCAATCCATCCCCATCTTCTTCGTCTAATTTCATTCTCTGCTGTTATCTGCTGTTCTCTCCCAGAGTCTGGCGTTGCTGATCTTCTCTGGCAAGTGGATTTTCAAGATTCTTCTAAGGCAACTGTTTATGAAGATCTGTACTCTGTTGACTGTGGTTTTTGTCAACCTCCAAGTCTCTGCTCCATATAGAACTGCTTTTACGTTTGAGTTGAAAAACCGGACTTTGGTGTGTTGTGACAGGTCTCTGGAACTCCACACTTTTATCAGCTGGAGAAAGGCTGCTCTGGCTTTACCGATTCGTGGGTCCTGGGGTAGAACGTGTTAAAGCACAAAAAGTTGGACACACAAACATCTACTTCAATGTGCATATCCTGTCATTCAAACACCAGTTAAAAATGGCATTTTCGAGACGTGTCGCATACGGATACGCGGCATCTGCCGCGTATCCATATGATACACGTCTCGATAGTGTTAACAGACCTGCTTTCAACAAGTTCCTTATGTTATTCATCTACAGCCTGTACTTTTACAGTCAACTTTATGATTACGTATATGTACAATTTTCTGTTTTTATGATGTTCCTTAAATGACTATACTATTTGTAATGTGCTTTGTTGTGGGCAGATCAAGTCTGTGATATGTACAGTCATATATTCCCCTTCATATAGATAACATTTTTTCCCCTCTGAAGCTTATTAAATATCCGTCATTGAAGAATATTTTAAAAATTTCGGCCTAATGGTTACATACTGACGAGCAAAAGAAATGCAGCATGTTTCAAACATGTTGCATTCCAAAAATGTAGCATTTCTTTTGCTCGTCGGTATTTTCAATTTTGGGTGTTCCTTGTATTAGAGAGAATCAATGAATCAATGAATCAATGAATCAATGAAACTTTATTTTACAACGGTTTAGGCATTGACATCGTCATCGACTCAGCCATTTTACAAACCTGCCGTTGCTAACAACTACAAGACTAACTACAAATATACATACATATAAGTAAACATAATACTTGCAAAGAGATGACAACACTATTCACATAGACAGACATATTCATAGACTCACAGACACCCCCCACCCCACCCACCCCCCTTCACACATAGAGCTAAGTAGTCCAAATGATAAATGAAAAGAATAACAGACTTAATTGGGAATAAATTGGACCCAGCATAAAAAGAAACATATAATACAAGTGGTTAAGTCATCCCTACGAGTGATCCACAAAATATTTGCAGATCATCATCATCATCATCAGTCCCTTGCCCGAACTGGGCGTTGGGGGGACTGAAAGGCAGCAGCAACAGACAGTGCTCTCCACTGAGTTCTATTTTGGGCGGTGGCAAGCAAGTCTGGCATCTCGAGTTCGGTCCATTCTTTTATGTTTGCGACCCAACTCTTTCTCTGACGACCTCGCCGACGACTTCCTTCGAGAGTGCCTTGGAGGATAGTCTTGGACAAGGTGTTGTGTCGGGTCACGTGGCCAAACCAAGCAAGCTTGCGCCGTTTCACAGTTGCCAGAAGGGGTTCATGTGGGCCCACCAGGGAAGTGACGATGCTCCGTACATATTCGTTGGTCTTGTGCTCGCGGTACGAGATGCGGAGCAACTTCCTCAGGCACTTGTTCTCAAAGGCCTGGATTTTCTTTTCTGAGTCTGCAAGCAGTGTCCAAGTCTCACAGCCGTAGAGTAGAATAGACACTACGAGGGACTTGTAAAGCCTGTACTTGATGGTGAAGCTGATGGAGTTACTTCGCCATATCCTGTCCAGCCTGGCCATTGCGGATGTTGCTGTACCTATCCTGATACGGATCTCTGCTATGCAACTACCGTCTTTGGACAGGGTGGCTCCCAAGTACTTGAAGCTATTGACCTCTTCTAGCTTCTGGCCGTTCATGTGAATGTTGCTGCTGCTGTCGCTTGTGGTGTTGATCATCACTTTGCTTTTATCCGTACTGATCTCCATGCCATAAGACCCTGCGCTACTTGAAAGTTTGTCTGTCAGGTTTTGGAGCTCACTATTGCTGCCTGCCATGAGGTCAATGTCGTCTGCGAATCGAAGATTGCACAGGGATCTGCCACCAATAGAGATTGAAGTATGGTGGTCGAGGAGGGTTTCCTGCATGATCTTCTCCAGGAATATGTTGAAAAGGATATTTGCAGATACCCTTTTTAAAACAGGCTAGCGAGGAGGCGGATTTTACATCGTCGGGAAGGGCATTCCAGATAAGTGCCCCTGAGAAGGATAAGCTAGTTTTATATAGATCGATCCTTGGTTTTGGGACTATGAAAAGCTTTCTGATGTTTCCAAGCTTGGACTCAGACTTACGGAACAAAGTGGAGATGTACTCAGGTGTGTTGCGTTTCCACACTTTGAACATAAAGATTGCTTTGTTATATTTAAAATGATCTTGAAGTGGCAGGAGACCTGCTTTTGAGAGCTTTTCTTCAGTGCTTAGGTGTGGATCAGGGCAGATTATTTTGGCCGCTCGTCTGTGTAGGGAATTGAGTCTCTTTAAATGGACCTCACTACACCCATCCCATACCGATGACGCGTAATCGATATAAGAACGTATGTGAGCGTTATAAAATAGTTTACGGGTATCTGAATCAGTATAATATTTCAGTTTTGATAACATAAAGAGATTTTTGGCTACTATTTTGCATAAGGCGTCTGTATGAGCTTGCCATTTTAGCTGACTGTCGATTGTAATCCCCAGTACTCGATGTTCATTTACCTGTTCTACCTGACTACCTTTAAGTGAAAGGTTAAGTAATAGAGGCATTATCTGCTGTTTTTGGCGCGTGGCGACTACCATCGATTTCGTTTTGGCTGGATGAACAACCATAGAATTGTTTATACACCAAGCTGATACTTCATGAAGACTTTGTTGTAGGTTGTCGGAAATTACCTGTATATCTTTACTAGTAGTATGAACTGAGGTGTCGTCAGCAAAAAGGTCGCATTGTACATCTTGGCAAGTAATATGTAGAGGCAAATCATTGATAAATAAGCAAAACAGTAGAGGGCCCAGTACAGACCCTTGGGGCACACCGAAGCTTACATCTTTGAAAGAGGAGTATGAGCCATGAACAAGAACATTTTGTTTTCTTTTAGTAAGGTAAGATGTGAAAAAAGCAACTGCGTCTCCGTTATTGAGGTATGTGTGAAGCTTAGCAGTCAGAATAGTATGGTTAATCAGATCAAAAGCATTCTTAAAATCCAGATAGACTACTCCTGTTAACTGTGACTTATTCATACCCTTGAGCCATGTGTCAACAAGGCGTGTAAGTGCTGTGTGGCATGAATGCTGCGGACGAAATCCGGATTGGAAAGGGTGGAGGAGCTTACGGTTTTCTAGGTAAGCAAGCAGGTGTTTATGAACGTGCCTTTCCAGTGGTTTGGACAAAACAGATAATAAAGAAATAGGCCGATAATTATTAGGGTCAGAACGATCTTTTGTTTTTGGAAGTGGAATTACTTTGGCATATTTAAGTTCGTTAGGAAAAGTGTTATGCTGGATACAGAGATTATAAATATAAGTTAAGGATTCTACAATGTATGGGAGAGACAGTTTAAGTATTTTCGGGCTGATGTCATCAGGCCCCGAGGACTTTTTATTTGGAAGGTTACTTATGAGTAAACCCACTTCATGAACAGCTAACATCGGGATGTTGAAGGGGGCTGTGCCCATTGTTCTTTGTTGACAAAACTCAGATAGCAAATTTGAGCTGTGATAAGTGTTATCCTGGCTTGTCGATATTAGAGATTTGGCAATCGAAAGAAAATGGTCATTGAATGTATCAGCAGTAAGATTAGTGGGAATGGTATTTGCGGTACTTGGAGACCCCCTAGTAAGTGTGTTTAGAAGGCGCCATATAGTAGAGGTATCTTTGCTGTCTTTAACCGTATCACGAACTAACTTTTTTCTTGCCTCTCTGATCATGTATTTAACACGGTTACGCTGTTGCTTATATTCAGTGAACATTTTATTGCTACGTAGATCGTTTCTAAGCGCCATCGCCTGCATGATTTCCGGAGTAAGCCAGGGAGGAAGAGTGTTAGATTTTACCCTCCTCTCGCGTAGAGGAGCATGTTTATTAAGTACATTTAGGAAAAGAGAGTACCAAATACTGAGGGCGGTATTAGGATCATAGGACAGGAGCACGTCATTAAACGGAGTATTTTCTAGATCAAATAGAAATTCGTCTTTCCTGAAGTGTTTGAATGTCCTATACGTTATAGTTGTATGGCCGTTCTTTTTTGGTTTAGGGAGTTTAGAAGACCAGGAGCAAGCCACAGGATAATGATCACTAACACTAAGATTTGAGACATCAACGTCAGAGACGGCTTTGGGTTTATTAGTATATATGTGGTCTATAAGCGTGGAAGTAGTTGGAGTAATTCTGGTGGGTGATTTCACTAACTGTACTAAGCCAAACAGAGATGACGTTGAGCCCCAGGCGGGGTGCGGCTTAAGTAAATCTATATTAAAATCGCCCAATAGAAGAATGTCGGCCTTCTTTTTTAAAGCTCTGTCAAGGTTATGACTAAACTGATCGTACCACTCAAAAGTTGAGGCGGGATTTCTATATAAGAACCCAATTAATACCGGTTTTGATTTCGGACACTTGACTTCGACCCATACGCACTCCACCCCCATCATTTCTAGGTCGACGCGTCGATGAACTAATTGCTGGATAGAATTATGAATATAGACAGCGATGCCAGTTTGACCGGGAGACAAGGCGGGGTCTCGTCTAATAACTGAAAAATTGGGGATACTGATTGCTGCATCGCTTACATAGGAACTCAGACGCGTCTCACTGAGTCCAAACAGGTGGAACGGTGTAGGATCGTTAATATATACAGATATGTCGGCTAGTTTGTTGTACAAATGAAACACATTGAGGTGCCCTATTCTCATAACTGCACCTTTGATGGAAAATTCGCTTGGACTTATTACAAAATACAGAGTGCACAAGATAAACAATGAAGAAACAATTGAATACAGAAAAACACGGAAATAAAAAATACTATAAACTATAAAACGATAAAAGGCCAGGTAATTGAATAAAAGTCCTCCAGAGAACAAGTAGCAGTTAAGCTACTGAGCTCTCAAAAACTCGCTGCGGGAGTGACTGAACCACAAGAAAAAAGTGACGCAACTTGAAACGCCGCATGGAACACCTGTATGTTCGGCTGTCACTAAGTTCCCTTCTTTGTCGTTCCAGTACAATTTTGATTAAATCACTCAAGCTAATAGTCTGTCTTACTGTAAAGACACGAAAGAGACTGAAAATTAAGTCTTTCTTTTTAAATGAGCACAATCTTTACAGTGTAAACTAACACAGTCTCTGGTGGTAATACTCAATGTTACTGTCACATCAGTTTATGACCAACGTGGCTAGAAGGTAGAACCAAAGTAATCAATAAACAGCACAGTGTAACCTTTTGGATGCAGACAATAACGTTGGTAGTCAGTCTAACTGATTTACGGTAAGAACAAGTTACATCTGTAACAATAGCAGTCAGCTTGCCGTGCTCGTGTTCACAATCACCAAATATAAACGTCTAATTAAAGCGTCAGTAAATCAGTGATGAACACCACCTACTAGTTCAACAATGAAAATTAACCCTTTTGTTCATGCATCCAGTGATGAACACCACCAACTAGTTCAACAATGAAAATTAACCCTTTTGTTCATGCATCCACCGGTGCTGTTTGCAACATCGGTGGTTGCATGCACAACGGGGTTAAGCAAATTAGTGACAGATAAATCCCTGTAGGAAAGGCTGCGGTTAACTCTTGTCCGTTGATATCGCAGCTAATCAGTTAATAGTAGACACCACCTATTAACCCAACAATGGACAATTAATCCTCTTGTTCATGCATCCATCGGTACTGTTTGCAGCATGTACTGTTTGCAGCACCGGTGGTTGCATGCACAGGAGGGTTAATGAGATTATTAGCCGGTAAAGCCCTGAATGAATGGCTGTAGGAGCTGCGCAAGCATGCGCATCCTTTGCGTTGCGTCTAATCCAGGTGTAATTGCAGGGCTCTCCCACCCTCTGGTCGGTGTGGGATTAGCGGCGGCGAGGGCGTGAAGGGCGCTGTTAGAGCCTTGGTCGGAGGGTGGAATGCGAGGAAATTCGCGTTCTGACGGAGTGAACTGCCCGGCGTGACCTTGCTGGGGACAGAATGTCGGGGGGTAACCAGGCTGGGCAGAGTTGTAAATGGTATTGTCAGACATGTTGAACTGGGTTTGAGCAGAATGGGCTTGGCAAATTTGAGACTGTTGAAAATGGGCTTGAACGTGGTTGGAATTAGCTTGGCTGGGAGGGGTTTGGTTGTTGTGGGGGTGGGCGTTGGTGTGGGCATGGTTGGGGTGGGAATGATTGGGATGGGTATGGACTTTGAAATTGTTTCCTCCATTTGCTTGTCCCCATCCTGTGCCTCTGCCAGAAGCCTGATTTTTGTAGTGCTGTGGTCCTCGATTTTGAGGGTTGGTAGGCGCATGACGATCCGCTTTCGGCACATCGTATCCTGGTGAGCGGCGTGCTGCTCCGGCGAACCTGATGGCGAGTGCCAGTCGCTTGGTGCCTTCCTCTGTCAGGTGACTTCTGTCTCTCTGGAACAGAGTCTGACGCGGCGCAAGATTAGCTGTCAAGAAACGGGGGACATGGTCAATGTAGGGGATCTTGACCTGCTCACACACAGCCCTGAGATTGTCGTTGGAAGCAAACACAGCCTTTGCTAGGTAATGTTCAGTTCCACCTGGAATAATGCAGGATATGTACGCAGCGGCGCTGGGAAAGGCTGAGCGTAGGAAACGGAAGAGCTGGTCCCAGGACTGCTTGCTGACGGCGCCCACTTTGCAGCTGTTGATACCAACATGCGTCGTCACACGGCGGATGTGGGGCATTGGTGGCAAGGTGCGGAGCCACTCAGTGACATCAGCTACCGTCAGGCCGGAGACAGAAAGATTCTGTACAAGGGCACCGTCGACAGACATCCTGCGCTCGTCAACACCTTTCAGCACAGAATCCCCGATTAACAGCGTGTTGACACCTGGTCGTACTTGCAGGAGCTGAAGCTGTTCTAGGGGTGCATTGTCCTTAGCGCTGATGTTACTGTCGTTGGTAATGCGGGTGGAGGTATCGTGTCCTCGTCTGTTCTCGGGTGCACTGTCCTTAGCGCTGATGTTACTGTCGTTGGTAATGCTGGTGGAGGTATCGTGGCCTCGTCTGTTCTCATCCAACTCAGACAATACAGAATATCGGTTTTTAACTGGAACTTGCACGAGGAGTGTGTTGTCGGTCGTGGTAGAGTCTTTAGGGGGAGGGGACATGAGGGATTGTGAGACACTATCTTTTTGGGGTGAGCATTTGGGGGCGCTGGGGGTTTCGTTGGCTGGTTCAAAATTCTGGGTGTTGCTGCAGGCACTGGCTTTAGACAGGGATTCCACTTGCTTTTTTAGGTCTTTTAGTCTACTGGCATGGTTGTCTCTACTGCTAGCCAGTTGAGTCACTTTCTCATTTAGCCTGACGTGGTCCGCTGAGAGTCCTTCTACAGCTGAGTTAATGCTTTCTGCATATTCCTCAACTGCCTTTCTCCCACTCTTCGCCTTGACCTCGTTATCTCGCACAAGGCAGTCCATCTCTGCAAGGGTCTTAGTGTGTGCAGCACACTGGTTCTTGACATTAGCCAGTTCAGTTTGCACTTCTTGTAGCTGGATTTGGAGGCACCTAATAGTAGCTACGTTCAGGGCTAGTTGCTGCTGCATTCGCGCAACGCACGTTAGTTCTGGGTGTTGTGCTATTTGTGCTAGAGTTGCGATTGAAATGGGCTGATCAGGCTGGTAAAATGTAATGGCCGGCTGGCTGACCTGGGTTAAGGACACATGAGTAATCAGGTCAGATAAAGATGGACTGCTGTTATCACCTGAGGCGCTGCTGGGGACTGAAGAGTCGGCATCTTTGGATCCACTGACGTCAGTCGTGTCACTGGCCGACACGTCATCTCCCGAGGCGCTGCTGAGGACTGAAGAGTCGGCATCTTTGGATCCACTGGCGTCAGTCGTGTCACTGGCCGACACGTCAGGATTAGTTTCGATAGCCTGGGCTGGATTTCTGTGAGTCTTGTCATATTCAGATGCAGTGTGTTTCGCTTCCGTGGCTGGTGGCTGCGGTATGTGGGTAGTGCTGGCACTAATCTCCTTTGTGCATTCAGCCGAAACGTCACTGACGGCATCTTTGGTCAGAGATGAGACCGCACTAATCTCATCAGTGCAGTCAGACGGAACATCGCGGGCGGTGTCAGTGGGTAGAGGTGACGGGATTTCAGGTGCGGACTGGGATTGAGAGGAGGCCATGTTGTCTACAGTGTCTTTTAACATCCGAAATTCTTCATCGACCCATTCTTGGCAGCAGTTTCCTTGAATAGTAACAGTCCCTGTGGTGTAATATACAGTTATTGTGACGAGTTTCTTCGATCCATTCCACAGTTGCACAAGTGTTTCAAACAGTTTGTTGGTGTACGGAGGGTCAATGGGAACACGTGCACTCAGTACGCTTTGTTTCTTGTCTCTGTCTTCCCAGCGCAGATTCACACCTGTGGGCATAAGCTCTTCAACATACAGCGTATGCAGGACACGTCGCCATAGGGAAACTCTTGCTATGTCGGACTCAAACTTTACTTGGATCGGGTCTCTCGTTCGGATAATCTTTTCAAGGGAAAGGCGAGAGTTTGATGAAGAGGAGCGTGTGGAGGGGCCCATTGTAACGGGATGGTGGTGTCGCCATAGTCACTTACTCGAGGTGTGACGACATGTTGGTCGCTAATCAGCTGGACACCTACTTGAAAGGATAAGTCGCCAGCCAGAGCTGGCCGACAAGTCAGTGCGTCCGTCAGTCTTACAAGGTCACTCAACCATGATGCCACTCAGCTTCACAGATCACGGCTAAGCCAGAGTTGTATCACACACAAAGCGTGACGAGAGTGTGGCGCAGCATCCGCATGATCGTGGCCGATGTTTGTAAACACTGGCGAGTCAACAGCAGAGCCGAGTTTTACTGTAGCGTTTGTGTGGCGTTATCAGCTCTGGCTCGGCTACGTTTGACAGACTCAGAGGCGGTGTAATGTATGCCAGACCGGCACTGACCCCAATTCCATGAGCTGAGTGCGCGCAACGATAAACCACCTACAACAGAGAAATATAGGAAGCGCGGTTTTCGACTGCGCGCCTTTTTCAGCCGTTGTAGACCGGGCCCATATGAATGAATGAATGAATGAATGAATGAATGAATGAATGAATGAATGAATCAACTTTATTGTTCCAAATACATGTTGACACGTACAGGAAAATTTGTTTCGCCACCTCAGGTGCAACTCGCAATCACCCACACTCACACAACAGTTCACACACAACACTGAAATGGACAGTGGCTCGGGACGGGTGAAGCCCGTCGCCAAGGCGTCTCATGGCCGGCGCCAGCGGCCCCAACCCGACCTGAACCTCCCTAACACAAAGCAAACTAAGGACAGCCCTATCATAGTATCTCTTAAACACATAATATAATGTTTTTAAACTTTCTGCTTGGCTGAGACTAGTTACACAAATGAGAAATACGCATCAACAAAACAAAAAGACGAATTATACTTTCACAGTTGCTACCTGGGGGCCCGTCGCTATAAGAACAGCGCCGGCTATTAGACATTCGCTCCGGCATAAACATAAACAGTCACCACCTTAATCATGTTATAACTTAACTAATATATAATTTCACACCTACTTATTTTTCAGCAATAAATAGTAATGACTACAATATTAACGTAAAAGCTGTCCAAAATTGTTTCTAAAGCACAGTACACACATCCACACGCTGTTAAGTCAGTGTTGTAAGAAATACAGTCACTGTGTTGGGGAGGTGTCCGTCATCACGTCACTCTGTGGAATGTGGGGCCCGAAGCCTGCCGGCACTCCATCGCTGCGCACACTCACGCTACTCCTCAGGCAGTGATGTTGCGCGTGGCGTGGGAAGAGCCACTCCTGAGATGCTTGAAATGGGAGAAAAGCACGTTGGTTCTTTGCCACAGCATAATGCGCGCTGTTCTTCTGAGATCGGAATTCCCGGCCGATGGCACTAACAAAAATCAGCCAGCGTGTATGGAATAAACTAGCATTGCACTGACGGCGGACTCTACTGAGAATCCAATTAACAGCCACAGCACAACAATTCCCAAAAGTCATCAAAAAGAAGCACCAGTCATGATGTAGTATTGCAGGGCCCGAAATTATATATCAAACAAAGACACAATGACTACTAGTCTGCGGGTGGCGACCATTTCTACCGGAGCGGGCGGCCTGTAGGTGTTGCATGGCCGCCATCTTGTCTCTCAGGTGCGGACTGGGAAGACTGAACAAAGAAATCTGTGAAAAGTATAAATAATCCACGAGAATCGTAGAATGTCACGAAAATAACATCACCATTGTGTAGAGGACCATATCACAAGTCCACAGGTATAAAATTCCAGCATGTACACCTTGTATAGCCTACACAAATCACTGCTCAGTAAGAGCGAAATCAACTGCGTGCGATCGCACTGAGACACACGGCAAAAAAAAAAAAAAAAAAAAAAAAAAAAAAGAGAGAGAGAGAGAGAGAGAGAGAGAGAGAGAGAGAGAGAGAGAGAGAGAAACTCCACTCATGAGTGTGTGCAGAGGAGGCCAGATCTGTCCTACCCGCTCTTGACGCTGCTTGTGGAGTGTGCGAGATGTTTGGACAATGTCATCGGATCGCACTCATGCCGTAGTTACCGCTGGATGACTTTGTGCCGTCTCACGCTCAGTGTGGTAAAATAGGGTTCACAGTATCTCTACGCAAGAGGCATAGGTTCTCATGAGCCCATGCACTGCAGGGGCTCATGCGACTCTTGCAGATGGTAAAAGGGAGCGAGATGACGCTCTGTCAATCTGACAGCAATTTGTAGATGGCAGTCCTACCAGAAATCCGATACGTGGATCAGAATTCAGCTCTTCGACCTCTTCTCTCCTCAACCCCCCCCCCCTTACACACACACACACACACACACACACACACACACACACACACACACACACACACACACACACACACACACACACACACACACACACACACGTAAATACATGTTATATGTAATTCCCATCACATAGAGTGCGATCTTGGTGCGCTGATGTACTGTTATGAGTGATTGTATTAACTCATTCAGCCCCGACGGCCGTATTTCCCAAATTTCGGAGGCGTCATTTAATAACTATGCACCTGAGTTGCATAAGATGGATCGACCATGATAATTTAAGGGCAGTGCCAAATAAGCTTGGCGCCGACAGGCGCCAAGCTAATCTGGCACTGCCCTTGAATTATCATGGTCGACTCATCTCCTGCTGTAGTGCGTCAGGGATGAATGGGGTTGGTTGGTTAGTTCGGGTTTAACGTCCACAGCACCGAGGTGATCATGGACGGCCCTGACGGGCGGGTTATGGGGGACAGGGAAATCTATTGCCTATGGAGTACGACCTGAACACTGATCAACTCAGGCGCACTCCAACTGTGCCACTTTGATCTACCAGGACCTTTCAACGGAAATGCTATTGAACAAATCCGTTTTTCCCCCTGGATTGTGAGTCCAGCTACCGGGGCCGGGACGAGATTTGAACCCACGACGACCCGGTGATTCCCTTCGCTCTCCTGCTCCGACGTTTAACCGCCTGAGCTATTTGACTCAGATGAATAGGGTAAACAACCACCGCCCTATATATTTGCTGGTTGTAAAGTGTATTCTTTGTTCATATGCAGAGGGCTGGCAAAAAATCATTATTGTTATTATTATTATTATTATTTTCGTCAACCGTACGAGGACCATTCGCGAGAAATGGGAGATGCATATGTTTCAATATGTTTTAGTATTATCTTTAATATTCACTTAGTTTAAGTCATTACTGATGTCTTACTTGTGTGTTTTATGTTTTTGTCAGCCAAAGAAAATTTTCCGTTTTATGCTTGTTGTTTAAAGGACAATAAAGTTTATTCAATTCAGTTAAATTTTATGGACAAGCGTGACTGAAAAGTTACAGAGCTGCATGACGCTTGTCAATGTGCGTATCAACATATTCACGTCTGCATTCCTTACAGGGCGCAGGTGACGGGACTTTAACACACAAACCACCTGCCGTGGCTTAGTAGGAGATCTTCTGCGACATGGAGAAGATATCCGGTTTTATGAAGGGGTGCTCTAAGCCGGGTGGATTGTCTAAGGCGTCAAATTTACCTTGCTTCGTCCTCGGCCGTCTCCATATCAACCCCTTCACTGCAGTACCAAAACACATATTAACCATCTCACTGCTGAAACACAAGAACAAAAAAATGCAAGAGACATAGATCCTCATGAGTCCCCGCATATGCGGGGGCTCATGAGGATCTATGTCTCTTGTGGGTCACATTCAGTTCCATGTGCCACAGGCAGTCTCAGCTGTGATATGGTTGCAGACAATATCTAGTGCTTGCCAGCAGTGTCATTTAAATGTCTTGGAAATCCAGACAAAAAAAGTGACTGCTAAGCATGTAAAATGCAAAGAAAATCCAAAGAAAGAAAAAAAAAACCGTTTAAAAAGGACATTACGACACAATATTTTAAATTTTCGGGTTAAAATCCATTTAAAGTACCATTACGCGTAAATCTGATGACACATGTCAGCACCGTTTGTGTTCGTTATGCCTTGTCGAGACACCTAATGAACTTTAACGGCAGTTTGGACACGCAGCAAAAGCACACGCGTAATCGCACTTATTTATTCTGTGCACCCGTTAGCGTGTCAATCTATTTTTGGCTGTTTCTCGTACTGATACCGTTGTATTTATAGAACAGAGTGGAGTCATTGTCAGGTTAGTTGATATTATGACCACCTGTGCTGAACTGGATTGTCCTGTGGCTAAATGAACCATAGCCAGACGTGTGTAGTGTTTCCTAACCAACTGTTACAAACGTGTATATTTAAACAGGTACAGCAGTAGAGGGCCTTTAACAAAATGGCATATATATACAAACAAGAAACAATTCACTACATATTTTCTGTCGTTTGCTCGTCTGGCAAAAGAAAGATAAGAAGATAGTGCATTGTTTTCTTGACTGTGTGTTCATTTTTACGAAGAGTTTTAGCCTGGAAAAAAACAAACACCCTCCCCCCAAAAAAACCCCAACAAACAAACAAAAAACAACAACAATAAATTGTGTCGTACGTGCC
This sequence comes from Semisulcospira habei, assembly GCA_036245525.1. Lineage (NCBI taxonomy): Eukaryota > Metazoa > Mollusca > Gastropoda > Semisulcospiridae > Semisulcospira > Semisulcospira habei. The sequence continues at coordinate 247,636,928 of BTPG01000001.1, forward strand.
CTTTCTAAGCGTGTTTCGTTCTTTCTAGTTATTTTGTTAGCTCTTGGAACCGCACTGACATAATGAACTCCGACAAACACAAGGGTTAACTCTTGTTAACCCTCTTAACCCCAGCAGCGAGCGTATCAGGGTGTGGAGGCACCCTGGCCTAGTCTCTTACGATTGTGTCTTACGTACAGTTCGCGGCGGAAGTTGGAGCGTGACAAATGGAAAGTAACGCTAGATTATCGTTGGCGCCTTAAATTATATAAGCATATCAGCGTTAGTGTAGCTTGAATATCCCGTATCTGTCACATAAATGTATGTCGATGTGTCAGGTACGAGGTTCCCCAGTTACACCAACTAAAATAAGGTAATTAATTATGTGGGCAGGTATGCTAACGTTTTTGTCTTTTTTTTTTTTTTTTTTTTTTTTTTTGCCACAAAAACTCTGTTAACGCTTCAGTGCCAAGCCAACTGCAAGAGATATATATCTTCATGAGCGCCCGCACTCGCGGGGGCTCATGAGAATCTATGTCTCTTGCTAAGATCAATTTGCATTTATGTCCCCTGGACCGTTACGGCTTTTGGTCGTCGAATACCCACAAATTTCGGAAAGATATCCTGTGTCCAGAGGAACGTCAAAACGATAAAGCTGTGTCAAGTTGGGGGACCCCATTTTATCAATACTTCACAGCTCAAGCGCTGTGGTGTCGCATGCACCAAGTTGTGTTAGAGTTATCGTGGTTAAAGTGACGCGTGCCTGGTAATACAGAGTCAGGATTAGCAAACACACGTTGAGGTGACGCAAAAGATATGTACTACGCTCTAAGGGGTCCATTTACAATTTAAATAACATTTTTTTTCCCCCGCAGTAGGAATGGCGATAGCGTCAACATGCCTCAAATTGTTCAGTCACAAGAGGATGCATTGTATTCTGTTGTGTGTGTGTGTGTGTGTGTGTGTGTGTGTGTGTGTGTGTGTGTGTGTGTGTGTGTGTGTGTGTGTGAAAAAAATGTGCGGAAGGGCTTTTAAAAAAAGTAATAATAATAATAAATAAATAACCAAAATAATAAATAAATAATAAATAACAAATAAATACTTAAATAAATTTTTAAAAATGAAAAAAAAAATAGATTAACAAACAAAAAATAAAAATAAAAAACAATTGAATAAATAAAAAAATAATATATATATATATATATATAAAAGGAAGAAAAGAAAAGGCGAGGCAGCGTTTACTTTAAAGCGTCCTATTCCAATCAGTAATGGGTTAACCCATTCAGCCCTTACGCACTACAGCAGTAGATGGGTCGACCATGATAATTCAAGATTAGTGCCAGATTAGCTTGGCGCCGAATTATCATGGTCGATCCATCTCCTGCAACAGGTGCATAGGCGTTAGATGACGCCTCCAAAATTTGGGAAATACGTCCGTCGGACTGAATGGGCTAACAGTTCGTAATATGATAATATCTCATTCACAAATGTTCTTTGTATATCTTCAATAATGCTGGACAAGAGGGCTAACTTAAGTTATGAAGTCTGAATGTCGTAAGATGGAATACCTTTCTGCCCTTCTCCTTCTTTGTACACAGAAGAGTTCCTTCCGTTACAAACACCTGTTCTGACCTGGAGCTCTCTGGTGAACTGCCCTTCGTGGATCACGCGGCATGTCATGCCATCGTAGCTGCTCTTGATCAGGCGGACGAGCTTTGTGGGTACACCGTAGTGTTGTAGGAGTTTCCACAGAGTCTCTCGGTCCACGCTGTCAAATGCTTTCTCGTAATCCACAAAGTTGACATACAGCGGGGAGCTCCACTCCAGAGACTGTTCCACGATGATGCGGAGAGTGGCGATCTGGTCTGTACATGATCGGTTTTCCTGAATCCTGCTTGCTGGTCTCTTAGCTGGGGGTCAACGGAGCTCTTCATTCTCTCCAGGATGATCCTGTTGAAGACCTTTCCTGGTACCGACAGCAAGGTGATTCCTCTGTAGTTGGAACACTTGCTGAGGTCGCCTTTCTTGGGAAGCTTGTGTAGGTACCCCTCCTTCCAGTCAGCCGGCATTACCTCCTCTTCCCAGATCTTTCCAAACAGTGGGTACAGCATCTCCACTGTTGTCTCTAGGTCTGCTTTCAGAGACTCCGCTGGGATGCCATCTGGCCCTGCTGCTTTGCCGTTCTTAAAAAATGCCACTGCTCTTCTGATCTCTTCCCGGCTGGGTCTGTCACAGCTGATGGGTAGGTCGATCTCTGCTGGCTGGATGTCTGGGGGGTCGGGTGGGCTGGGTGTGTTCAGTAACTCTTCAAAATATTCGGCCCATCTGTCGAGTTGGTCTGCTCTGTCTGCAATAGGCTTGCCTTCTTTGTCTTTTACTGGTCTTTCTGTATGGCCATACTTGCCCGACAATCTTCTGGTAATGTCGTAGAGCTGTTTCATGTTGCCGCTGCCTGCTGCCTTTTCTGCCTCTGCTGCCAGGCTGTCTGTGTAGGCCCTCTTGTCTGCCCTGATACTCCTCTTGTTGAGTCGTGGTCGTAGTATGATATCACACCAGACGGCACGCACGTAAGGTTCTTTTAAAGAAACTTCATTCAGCTGCAACCCGTCACACGTGGCTTAAGGTTGTAGACAATACTGGAGTAACAGTTCCAACAATATTTTATTTCAGCGATGCGATCTCCACACAATGCATTCCCAAATGCACCAATACTGATACAATGTCTGTTCAAAAATATGTCAACACTGGCGACACAAAGTTTCTCACACAACGTACACCACCGTTACGCTGCGTCTCTCACGATGTACACCCTATACGGGCCACGTACCTACGATAAACTGTGTGTCTCTACAACTGACAATGCATGACAATGTACACACGTGCTTCCTAGCATCATTTTGTATAGTAAAACAACTTTCCAGAATAATCCAAGGAATTCACACAACGCAACCAATCAGAACGGAACACGTAACTGAAACTCATAAATATTAATAAAAAAGAACTTTCTAGAATAACTACAATAGTCTACAAAAATTCGACTGCTAATTTCAGCACCAAATCCTAGTGTGTAATGACGTCACACAAAAGTATGGCAGACCGTTCACGACCTTTAATAATACATTGACTGGCTGCTAAATTCACGCGCACAAAAAAATAAATATGACTAAGAATAGAGCGTCTCTACTAAAATGTTGCTTACATTTTGACGTCACATGTACGAGGTCACTAGACAGCGCGACCTCGCTCGAACGTTCTGGTTTACTCTCAACGAATCTACGCAAAACAAAAATCGACCGCTACTCTCCGTGCGACTTTGCTTGAAGCTTCCGGACTAAACTTAGCGTATCATAACAAAGCCAATTCCGCTATCTGCGCGAACGATAAAGAATCTTACTGAAAAGGTACGTGATACGTAACCATGATAGCTCAAATAAATATCGGATCGTTTCCTACGATTAACACATGCATGCTCTCACAGAACAACACAACCACAATCGTAACAATCATCATCAACAACAGGGACAACAACAACAACAGCAACAGCAGCACCACCACCACCACCACTACTGCTACCACCACCACCACCAACAACAACAACAATAACAAGAGCAACAACAACAACAGAGCTCTAGGCCGACATTTCCTAATTTGGGAGTTGTCCGGCTCTGAAGACTGTGTCACAGTTCACGACACCGATGACAGTTCAAGGGTGGTGCCAGAATGGCTTGGCTCATGTAGGCGCCAAGCTATTCTGGCACCACCTTTGAACTAACAAGATCGATCCATACGGTCCAGGCTGATTGAGTTACACATTGCTAGGCACACACAACCGACGACATAAGTCTATTACTATACTTATAGTAATAGACTTATGCAGACGAGTATCACTAGCCACTGAACTTAGCACTAAAAGGTCTTCGGGCGGAGGACGGCCGCAGCTGGCCCGCGCACAGTTGTGCGCGGGACAGCTGCGGCCGTCCTCGACCCGAAGAACTTTTGCGCTCTTGGTCACGTTTAGCCCTGTGGTGGTGAAAGTTATAAACTGGAAGGTGTTAGCGAGGAGAGATACTACTAGTGGTTAGCGCTCGCTCGTAAATCAATATGTATCAGTGTTGCAAGCAATTAAAGTCGCTTGTCAGTTCTTGATAGCTTGAAACCACACCAGTGACGGATTTGTGAAGGGGGAGGGGGATAGGAGGGGTAGGATGGGTGGGGTGGATGGTCCGTCTCCGTACCTCTTCCCACAAAAACAGACAAAGAGAGTAGTTACAGAAACACGGTAAAAAAAAAAAGTTTAAAAGGCTCGTGGATGTCATTCACAGGCGGAGTCTAGGCTGGAAACGTTTTCACCTTCCCTATCCCCGCCCTCTTGTGTGATAGTTTTTGTGGTAAGAAATTTGTAAAAGAGGAACATGCAATACGTGCTCAGCCCTCATCAGCACCCCCAAAAAACAACAACAACAAACAAACAAAAAATCCACAAACAAAACAAACAAACAAACAAACAAACAAACAAAAAAACAAACAAACCAAAACAATTTCCGCAGTCCTTTGACTTTTTCAGAGTTTGAATCCGCCCCAAGACTGGATTCGCTACGCAATCATTTCTCCGCTAAATATTGCCCCTCTCCCCCCCCCCCCCCCCCCCCCCCCCCCCGCACCCCACACCACGTAACTGATCGGCTTATACACACGACTCACTATTCAAATCCGGGTCATCATTAATTTTATCTGCAGGCGTTTATATGAAACGTACATGTGTGAAGCATGAAAACTTGCGGACAGCTGTCGTCTGACATGTAGCACCGTCACGACACGCCGCAATAGAGAAGGGAAGCTGGAGGTCACGGCAAGTACGACTTGGAAAATGGTGATGTTTAGCACAGTAACATTGTGAAAACTGTCCTTAATCGAAGTATATACGTCTGTATTTGGTTTTCAAAATGGAGAGGGGTGGGGGGGGGGGGGGTACCCCCCCCCCACCCCTCTCCATTCTGAAAACCAAATACAGCCTACTCCGCTTATAACATGGTCGGGTAAAGCAAAGTCGGATATAACACTCTATCAGAAATCCCAACAATAGTTTATATTGGTAAGTTATTTGGATTATAAGAAATTTCGGATACAACAAGAAAGATTGCGTCCCCTGGCGATTTGTTAAATCCGGAGTTTGCTGTACAACGTCATTTGTGTAGTCACGATTAACAATACGTTATTGTCTACTTGAAGGAAATGTCTGACGGCGGCTCAAAATAAAAATGCGTACGCTCACTCAAAAAACCGACCTCATGAATTAATAATTGGTATACCTTTCCCTTTGTCCCTGTTGGTCGGACTTGTTCAGTGACTGAGCCCTCACCGTCCCCCCCCCTCCCCACCCCCAACCTACCACTATGAACCTCCGTTACTCCATCAGTCCCCCCCCCCCCCAACCACCCCCAAGATTTAGCATTTGTCGACCATGTGAGTTTATTATTTCGACCTTTTCGAGAGTCTGTAGAGATTTCCTTTCATGACTTGTACAACATTATAGCCTGAAATATAATTTTTTTTGTATTTTTTTATTATTATTTTTTTTTTACATCTTGTCTTAAGATCTTTCTTTGCGGGCTGGACAGATTTGTACCCTTCCCGCCGTGATACGGTCTTAGTCGAATGCTCGGCGTTAAACCCCGGCCAAAACTAACTTCCCCCCCCCCCCCACCCCCACCTCATCCCCAGCCGCCCACGCATACACCTTTTCTAAAATGTCTGCTTCAAGGGACCACTTCCAGTACGTGCAAATTTCAGTTCTGGGGCAGTTACGGCTGTTGCCTTTGGATCTCGCCTCTTCACGCTTCCGTCGTTTACACTAAGTGGACAGCCATTTTGCCTGAACCCCTAGTCAATCCCTCCGCTTGAGGAAGGAAGACACAAATGAATATAACAAGAGGCATAGATCCTCATGAGTCCCGCATTCGCGGGGGCTCATGAGGATCTATGCCTCTTGGAGATCATAAGTCTTTTGATGAAGAATGCGGGGCTATCCTTGACAAACACAATGTAAGAGGTCTCTTTGCTACGCCGGCGGCCTTGTCTAGTCCTGCCCGAGGATTCCGTGTAACTGAGGATGTCAGTCTGCAGTCACAGGCATCGGCGAAGATGTGGAGAATATTTTCTGACCATCAGTCAGTCGAGAGGCACTTGTATTATAATACGTCTGTCTGTCTGTCAGTCCATGTGTTTAGCCCTTGCCTGCTGGTCCAAAGAGCTGCATATTAATGGACACATACGTATGCCCCTTCCAGATGTCCGTCAATCTGTAAACATGATGCAGCCATGTACCAGCGGCACGTCCATCCATATCTTAATCAGGCAAGAAAGGATTGTAAACATAGAAAATGTCAGAAGATGATAAGATTAACTCATTAGAGACGCGCCATTTACGGATACGCGGCGATTAGCCGGGTATCCGTAAATGGCACGTCTCCAATGAGTTAATCACTCTCTCCTCCGCGTGCGATATTATCCGTACGCACGCACACACAACGTGAACCATACTTACTGACTCTTACTGGTCATATCTTCATGTTTTTTTCCAGTTTTGTTGTTTTCCAAATATTATTTATTTTACATAAAACAAATACACTCCTAAATCATATTTGCTTAACTTCAAATGTTATTGTCTACCGTATTTAAAAAATACGGTAGACTTTGAAATGGGGCTGGTCGGAGCGCATTCCGGAGCATGCACATGACGTTTTTGGCGTGCGGCGCAGAAATTCTGGCAAATAATAACAAGATAAAATGACGTCACGTCTAGCTACGCAAACCTTGCTAGAGAACGTCTTTTTGGCGCCAAACGGCGTATGTGTGTGTGTGTGTGTATGTGTGTGTGTGTGCGTGCGTGTGTGTGTGTGTGTGTGTGTGTGTGTGTGTGTGTGTGTGTGTGTGTGTGTGTGTGTGTGTGTGTGTGTGTGCTTAGTATGTGACAGCGACTGGAGCCCGCGTTTGAAGACGGACAAGCTTGAAATTTTAGGCGGAGATATTGTCCCTAAAAAAATTATCCCGGGACCTTTTTAAAAAAAAAAAAAAAACTTTTTTTTTATTAAGACGCTCATTGGCGAGAAAATGGCCGTTTCACACAAACCGGTTGATCCACACTGGAGTCCGTAATTTTTCTTATTTAATTTTTACTAGATATTTTGCGTATATCTAGATGAAAGGGAGATATTGAATGAGTTCGTTAACCAGCATTGTACGTGTAGAACGTTTTGAGTGATAAGTAAATATTTTTTTGAAAAAATATATTTTCATGTTTTTGGGATTAATTTCACGAATTATATGGCGTTAATCTTAAAACAATTGAATTTTTTTTACGAGGAAAAAAAAACCCCGAAACTTCTCATTAATAATCGCATGATTTTTCGTATACAGTAAGACAGTTTGTCTCGGCTGTCGGGTACGATTAGGTCAATTGTGACCTGTATGCCTTAGTTGTGAAAATCAGATTATGTTCCGCATCACTTTTTAGGAGTCATTTGTAAAACAGCTACCATAACTTTTATTTTTCTTTTACGAAAAAAAAACTATCTTCTCGTTAATACCCGCATGATTTTTCATAAACAGTGTTTGCATAAGCCTGATGTTTGTCCCGGCCCTGGGGTAGGATTAGGTCAAATTGTAACCTGTAAGCCCTAGGCGTGAAAACCAGCCCAAAAAAATTGCAAAGTTGATTCTCTGATATGTCAAATGTTAGTACTGCTATGAGTGACGTATAACATCGGGTCGTCACTATAAACACAGCGTCGTGGGACTAATGATGCAATGACCTGAAGCTTGAAGTGGCGTCATTTCGCTGCTCGTGCTATTCTTCTTCTTCGGAGCTTACGAATGGCGGGAATCGCCGTTCGTCCGTCTATATTTCTGTGTGCCTGTGTGTGTGGATCAGAGGGTGGGTTAGAGTAGAAGGAAATGGATTTCTGTCGCTACACGAGCCCACAGAGCGTACTAATGACGGGAAGCGCCGTGTGTCCGTCTTTATTTGTGTGCGCCGACGTGTGAGTTGATCAGTGGTTGGCTTAGAGATGAGGGAAATGGATCAGGATTAATAAGCCTAAAAATATGAACAACCCTGAATGTTCCTAAAAGATAAACGCATCTGAGCTCCAAACAATACGGTCGACTTTGGGATGAAATCCTCATCTTGTTTTTGTTCTGGCAATTGGAAATGTCATACCTACTAGTTGCACTGCAAATATTTCAAACAAGATATATTTTCTGTTTCTGTGGGGGATTGTACACAAACCAAGGGGAATCACTCAGCGCTGGACAGACAAACAGTTAGATCCCCTGCCTCCGCCTATCAGGCACCCAATCGCCAGCCCACAGAAAAATACGCAGGTATAGAACAAGACGATCATTTCCATCCTAAAGAATGGATCAGGTCTCTTATATAACCCATGTCTTTCTCCGGAACTTAGGAAGTAGGCAGGAGAAACAGACATACACAAACATGAAGGGTGCGCTACTATATGTGGTCGGGTAAAAGCTCTGATTTCCCACAGTAGATGCACAGAACATTACACAACAATGTAACGATACAAATTTGCCTCGAGTTATAGATACTCACAAACCAGATAGGTGAGGTTAGCGCTGGCAGAATTGTACACAAACCAAGGGGAATCACTCAGCGCTGGACAGACAAACAGTTAGATCCCCTGCCCCTGCCTATCAGGCACCCAATCGCCAGCCCACAGAGAAATACGCAGGTATAGAACAAGACGATCATTTCCATCCTGTGGGGAAATCATGTTTAAAATACGTGAAACGACTGACATATTTCACAAACCTTCATTTTGTTTTATTTTTTATTTCCCATACTCAGTCATTATGGTTGGATATTTCAGTAATACATGCTGCTATGTTTGTGAATTCATGTAAAAATGTTTCCAACAAATTTTAAATAAAATGGGCAGTGTTTCTGTCGTCTGAAATTTCGTACAAATTTGAAAAAACAAACAAACAAACTGGACGTGGATAGTCTCAACATGCGCGTGTGTACATGTTGCTTCTTTAACCCATATCATTCGGAATACACCAGTGTGTGAAATAAGTTGGACTAAAATAGTTCAAGGGCAGTGCCAGAATAGCTTGGCGCCTCTAGGCGTCAAGCTATTCTGGCACCAACCTTGAACTAAAGCCATTGGTCTATATCCTTATCTGTAAGTACTATAATGCAGCTTGCGTATGGCAGTGTACAAATTTGAAGCTTTTAGCCTCAGTATGATATGGGTTAACGCTCAGTGTCCCTCCTCCAGCACACCCCCCCGCCACCCCCCCCCCCCCCCTCGGACTCTTGCCCTTTTCTAGATGATGGAACGTGTCCCAAGGAACGACAACAATTCGTGTCACGCCGCAACGTGTGACTGTGGCTGTCTACACCTGTGCAGAACCTTTCGACGCCAGTCTCATCTCTCACCTCTACTGTCACACGCAGAGTAACTGACTGATCGACTCACTCACTGGACTGTTTTGTTCATGGGCAAGTAGCCTTGCTGTTAGCTAAACTATACTGACAAGTAAAAGAAATGCGACATTTTTAGAAAGCACCGTAAACTCTACGAGAAAAAGAAATGCGGCACTTTAGGAATCATCGGAAACACTTAACTCATTCAGACCGACGGCCGTATTTCCCAAAGTTTGGAGGCGTCATCTAATGACTAAGCACCAGTTGCAGGAGATGGATCGACCTGATAATTTAAGGGCAGTGCCAGATTAGCTTGGCGCCGACAGGCGCCAAGCTAATCTGGCACTACCCTTGAATTATCATGGTCGACCCATCTCCTGCTGTAGTGCGTCAGGGCTGAATGGGTTAAAAGGTTTCCGATGATTCAAAAAACGTCACATTTCTTTCGCTCGTCAGTATATCACATACGTTCAACACAAAGCGAAAGCAAAACAACATGTAGAAAAGCATAAACATAGCGCATAACAGACATGGAGATATTTCTAACGAAATGACCAGTTGCACACCGCGAGAAATGAAACCGTGATAGCGACAGTGGTTGCAAAGGCGGACACAGTAAACTCTAGATATAGCAAGTCACCAGGGGACCCAGTTTTTCTTGGTTGGTTGGTTAGTTCGGGTTTAACGTCCACGGCACCGAAGTGATAATGGACGGCCCTGACGGGCGGGTTATGGGGGACAGGGAAATCTATTACCTATGGAGGACGACCTGAACACTGATCAACTCAGGCGCACTCCAACTGATTTACCAGGACCTTTCAACGGACATGCTATTGAACAAGCCCGTGTTTGCCCCATGGATTGCGAGTCCAGCTACCGGGGCCGGGACGGGGATTCGAACCCACGACCCGGCGATTCCCTTCGCTCTCCTGCTCCGACGCTTAACCACCTGAGCTATTTCGGACTTTTCAGTTTTTCTTGTTGTTATATTCGACGTTTGTTATAAGCGAAATGATTTACATAGAAAGCGTGCTATCGAGACCTTGGGAAATGTGTTGTTATAAGCGAAATGATTTACATAGAAAGCGTGCTATCGAGACCTTGGGAAATGTGTTGTTATAAGCGAAATGATTTACATAGAAAGCGTGCTATCGAGACCTTGGGAAATGTGTTGTTATAAGCGAAATGATTTACATAGAAAGCGTGCTATCGAGACCTTGGGAAATGTGTTGTTATAAGCGAAATGATTTACATAGAAAGCGTGCTATCGAGACCTTGGGAAATGTGTTGTTATAATTATGCGGTTTTTGTTATTTGCGACCTTGTTACAAGCGGTTTTTAATTGATTGATTGTACATTGCTTAACGTCCCGACAGCAACAAGGCTTTCTCAGGACGTGCCTGCACTGCTTGTGAAAAAAAATAAACAGAACATTGAATGTATGTCGCCAGCCGGTCAAATACATTAAATAAACCTAACACATGGGGCCTAAATAAAGCTAAGACCATTTAGCAACACACATCCAATATCAAGAGCTACAGGCAGTGCAGACAGTAGGGAGAGTTTTAAAAAGGCAAATACAGGTGAATGGACAAAGGGTAGACAGAAACACATGCCCCAGAATAGAGAGAAAAACCCACCCTGTGGGGCTGACCAGGGTGACCCTGGGAACTAAAAAATACCTAACCCCACCCAAGTCCCCCAGGGCAGACCCGGGTGGGGAATTGTTACAAGCGGATATGACTGCACTTATAAATATGTGATTTAACATCAAGTGTTGTGGCAGTCCAATCCCAGCACTAGCTGTCACCACAGGCCAAGAGCGTTAATTTTTTATTGTTATTTATTTATTTATTTTTTTTTTTTTGGGGGGGGGGGGGGGGCTGGGGGGGGGGGGAGGGAGGGAAGGGAAGGGGAGGGGGAATGGTGGTGGTGATTTGACATAATTATCAGCTTCAAGGTTGCTGGAAAAGACTGTTCTTGGAAGCGTAAGTATCCTGTGCACCTAGTGTCTCAACTTCGCTTTTATTTCCATCAGTGTGGCAGGCTAACTTCTTCACTGACAGAGGTCAAAGATTGTCCCCAGTAGCAAAACGCTTTCGGACCCGCGAGGGTTGCAGTGGCCCCGAAAACCACTGCTTGCTGGGGGTGTTTCTGAAACCTTTGTTTATTCAACGCTTTAGAATAAAAACTTCTTGGAACACGGATACACACAACAGTCGAGGCACAGCAAAAGACACATAGATCCCCATGACACCCCGCAGTTGCGGGGTCTCATGGGGATCTATGTGTCTTTTGCAGTTTCATTGTGCTCAGTTTTTATCGGCAGTGAAGGGGTCAAATGCAGCAAATCACGTGACCATGCAATGGCTTCTCTATCTCTCTTAAAAAAAACACCCAACTCGTATGTATAACATCTTGTTACAGAAACTTTATACTAATAGAACGGACTACACAAAGTCCGTTTGTATTATTCACTGTTATCGAAATGATGTGCGGTGCGCATTATTTGCATTGTCGTTTTGTATATTTTTTTTCAGTTGATATCTTTGTTGCCGATTTATCGAGTTTCTCTTACTCGTTGTTTTAATGTTCATTTTTTAACATGGCATTTTGTAAGAGAATAGCGTTTCGCCTAAACCGTTATCCTGTAAATAAAACGTTTCATCATCATCATCATCATCATCATCATCATCATCATCATCATCTCTCTCTCCCTTTCTCTAATTTCTCTCTCTCTCTCTCTTTGGTCGCCGCATATAGACAGTTTGTGCAAAATCTTGTCCAGGAATGTATTTCTGCTCTCTAAACTTAGACATATTCTTAGTACACAGTGCTGTACATTGTTCTTTCACGCACACATTAAAAGCCACTCACTGTGACTATACGTCCTTTTTGTGGGACGAATCCGGTGAACTTCATATTAAAGTAATCAACTCATTGTATCGTCGTTCCGTTAAAATAATTATTCCAAACCCTATTTCAACAGATGAAAAAATGAAATCCCTTTGTCTGCTTCCACAGCTCAAATTTAACAAATGCGCCCTCATGCATGAAATCTTTCATTTTCAAGCCCCCGAATATCTTTGCATGCTATTTAACTTCAGCCCTAGGCATCAGCTACATACGAGGAATAGCTTGCTTCATTTACCCCGCCCCAGGATAGATATCTACAAGTCGAGCCTTCTATTTTCAGGTAGTTCTGTCTGGAACTCATTGCCTTTAAACATTAAAATCATTTTCGGGTAAAACCCATTTTAAACGTGCTTTGCACACTCACTTCCAATCAGCGTGAATTCACAGTTCGCCATCTAAACATAATAATGCCGATAACACGTAAACGTCAAACATTTTTCTCTTTTTCCATACATATGCTAACTGTACATCTATTGTCTTGTCGGTTTCACCATACGCTATTGATGCTGTCTTAGATGAACTATAATATTAATGCTATGCACTCATTTATTTCTCTTGCTTTTTCCCCCACCCGGGTCTGCCCTGGGGGACTTGGGTGGGGTTAGGTATTTTTTAGTTCCCAGGGTCACCCTGGTCAGCCCCACAGGGTGGGTTTTTCTCTCTATTCTGGGGCATGTGTTTCTGTCTACCCTTTGTCCATTCACCTGTATTTGCCTTTTTAAAACTCTCCCTACTGTCTGCACTGCCTGTAGCTCTTGATATTGGATGTGTGTTGCTAAATGGTCTTAGCTTTATTTAGGCCCCATGTGTTAGGTTTATTTAATGTATTTGACCGGCTGGCGACATACATTCAATGTTCTGTTTTTTTTTTTTTTTTTTTTTTTCACAAGCAGTGCAGGCACGTCCTGAGAAAGCCTTGTTGCTGTCGGGACGTTAAGCAATGTACAATCAATCAATCAATCTCTTGCTTTTTGCATCGGTGGCAGTTACAAATTCTCCATTGCAATTCAGTTTTTTCTCCCTTCAATAATTCACCTTTTGTGTTTTTTGTTGTTGTAATTTTTCTTTTAAGTATTATTATTATTATTTGCATGCTGTGTTTCTTTTCCTGTTATGTTTTGTTTTAAGTTGTTTAAAGGACAGCTTGTAAGACAGGCACTGAGTTGCCTAATAGCTTTATCCTAAATAAAAAAAGATTCACATCATCTCTCTCTCTCTCTCAGGCATTGAGTTGCCTAATAGCTTTATCCTGAATAAAAAATGATTCACATCATCATCTCTCTCTCTCTCTCTCTCTCTCTCTCTCTCTCTCTCTCTCTCACACACACACACACACACACTCTGACTCTCTCTCTCTCTCTCCGGCTCTCTCTCTCTCTCTCTCTCTCTGTTCCCACGACAGATTGGCGGGCGGGGGGATTTGGTTTCTACCTGCTGTAGTTTGCCAACAAACACAATCCACATTCCTGTACTCGCACTTATGGCTGGGGGGCACAAACCAGACGCTGGCCGGAAACCCACAATGCACTAGCACGGCGCTTCTTCCGTTCAGCCCTGACCCATTGCAACATGAGACAGACAGGCTTACGCTGCTCAACTCATTCAAGGCGCCCGCATCAATAGCTGCGGAAGTGTACATTTCCGCAGCTATTGATGTGGTACGTCTAGACTGAATGCGTTGACATCCCGACAGCGACGAGACTTTCTCAGCCGGACTTAATGACCGCTATCATCATAATCATCATCATCATCATCATCATCACATCATCATTATCTTCATCATCATCATTATCACTTTGCAGCGCTTTGAGCCTATTGACAGAACTGGGTAAACGCTTATATTATGAAAGGTATCATCATCATCGTCGTCATCATCATCATTATTATTATCATTTTTATCACCATCAGATCATCATTATAATAATTATCGCTGGGTGATCATTGCATTGATTGCAGATTGTCCGAAGGCGGCCACTACGGATTACTTTAGTCCAAAACTGACATTCAAAATCAAAACCGTCCTTTGTGTTTAACTCATTCTACCCCAACACCGAAATCCCCAAATTTTGTCCTTGTCCTCTGAAGACTGCACTCTAGTCCAGGACACAGATCGACCATGATAGTTCAATTGATTGTACATTGCTTAACGTCCCGACAGCAACAAGGCTTTCTCAGGACGTGCCTGCACTGCTTGTGAAAAAAAATAAATATAACATTGAATGTATGTCGCCAGCCGGTCAAATACATTAAATAAACCTAACACATGGGGCCTAAATAAAGCTAAGACCATTTAGCAACACACATCCAATATCAAGAGCTACAGGCAGTGCAGACAGTAGGGAGAGTTTTTAAAAGGCAAATACAGGTGAATGGACAAAGGGTAGACAGAAACACATGCCCCAGAACAGAGAGAAAAACCCACCCTGTGGGGCTGACCAGGGTGACCCTGGGAACTAAAAAATACCTAACCCCACCCAAGTCCCCCAGGGCAGACCCGGGTGGGGTCATGATAGTTCAAGGGTGATGCCAGAATAGCTTGGCGCCCATAGGCGCCAAGCTATTCTGGCATCACCCTTGAACTATCATGGTCGATCCTTATCTTGCTGTGGTGTGTCTGGGGTAGAATGAGTTAATCAAACATGGACAGAAATGTCTGAGGCGGAGGGACACAATGTGAGCCATGCGAGGAGTCAGATGCTGTTGTAGAATACTTCAAGGGAGAGGTCGACATGCTTCAAGTTTTCCAAGACTGTAAACGGTGCGAGAAAAATAGCAGAATTAGGTCAAATCACCTGAAAATTTCTCAGTTCTACCTGCAAGAGGCATAAATTCTCATGACCCCCTGCTTCGCAGGGGGTAATGAGGATCGTTGCCTCTTGCGAATAATTGTCATTTCTCTTGCTTGTAGGAATCAGTTGGTTGAAGGTCCAAAGCTGACTATATTTGCATCTGGCTGGCTTTTCTGTACTGAGAGACTAGTCAACAGTTGTCCGGTTTCTCTTGCTTGCAGGACATAGATGAATGTATGCCTCTGGTCTAGGTGCCAGAGATTTGTTTCTGGGCTTCTCCGTGCGTGGAAGCCATATGGATTTGTTGAAGAAAGTGAGCAGTTTTACCTTGAGGCCGTACAGGTACCTGTTTGATCACGGGGACAGGCGTACTGAGAGAGAGAGAGAGAGAGAGAGAGAGAGAGAGAGAGAGAGAGAGAGAGAGAGAGAGAGAGAGAGAGAGAGAGAGAGAGAGAGAGAGAGAGAGAGAGAGAGAGATGAAATGAAACTTTATTTCTCAAGGATAAATGATTAGGTACATAGACATGTTATTAATCATGTCCTTGCACACACACACACACACACACACACACACACACACACACACACACACGCACACTACGCACTCACACAGACACTCGACACGCACACACACAATGCCTGGAGAAAATAAAGTAGTTAACACCATCCAAGTCCCCAAGGCAGACCCGGGTGGGGAAAAGTACAAAGTTATAATACATTTACAACAAAGGTGTAAACAGAAATCAGTGTTTGCATGTATACATATGTGCATCGGGTGTTTACAAGAAATTACATGGTAAAAAAAATGGTAAAAAGATAATACATATAGCTGTGTGTGTGTGTGTGTGTGTGTGTGTGTGTGTGTGTGTGTGGTGGGGAGAGAGAGAGAGAGAGAGAGAGAGAGAGAGAGAGAGAGAGAGAGAGAGAGAGAGAGAGAGAGAGAGAGAGAGAGAGAGAGAGAGAGACAGACAGACAGACAGACAGACAGACAGACAGAATCGACAGACAGACAGAATCGACATCGAGAGAGAGAGAGAGAGAGAGAGAGAGAGAGAGAGAGAGAGAGAGAGAGAGAGAGAGAGAGAGAGAGAGAGAGAGAGAGAGAGAGAGAGAGACAGACAGACAGACAGACAGACAGGCAGAATCGACAGACAGACAGAATCGACAGACAGACAGACATGATTGTGGGTGGTGTGTCGGGTGGAGGGGGGGGGGGGGAAGCAGGGGGGGGGGGGGGGCGTGTTGTTCAAGTGAAAATAAAGTGCGTCAGCGCACGCGTGCAAAGATGAGGGTAATGGTGGGTGGCCATCAGCTTGCACGTGGACAAATAAAACATTCAGAAAAACAAACAAACAATTTACACTATGATCTAGCACAATACAGATTTAGGATGTAAGTTCTACACCTTTATCTCTGAGAGTGAGACTCCACAGAATGGCTTCTACAAGGTCCAAATTCACAAACCAGCATACTTTCTTGTGGTGCAAAATGCAGGCTGGTATGCCAGGAGGACTTCGTGCATACCTGCTAAAGTCACAGAATTGTTTTCATCATCCCACACGCATCACCCATCTATTCCAGGCACAGACTCTCAAGAGGTCTCGCAGCTCACAAGTCCTACGTCAGATCTGTACCCTATCTGGATCAGTGTTCGTCTTGCGGAGGAGGTCAATGGACACTCAGTGCTGAGTGTTAAATTTTCTGCAGCATTCCTACGGACAATGCAAACTGCCGAAACACGCTGGGCCGTTTGACACCTCCGTGTCCATCATACGCAGGCTTACAACGCCCAGGTGCAAAAAGCAAAAACCACTCCAGCAACGCACTTGTCACGTCTGCAAGAGGCATAGACCCTCGTGAGCTCCCGCGCATGCGGGAGCTCATGAGGGTCTCTGTCTCTTGCCCGCTGTCCATTACCTCCGTGTCCATCATACGCAGCTTTGACAACGCCCAGGTGCAAATAGCAAAAAGCACTCTAACGAGACAATCGTCTCGTCTGCGAGAGCAGTAGAACATCATGAGCCCTAGCACATGCGGGAACTCATGAGGATCTATGCCTCTCGCCCGCGGCTGTTGATTACCGGTTTATGCTGTCAGAGAGACACGGCGGTCCTTGGGTGTTTGGTTAAAGATACAAACCTCATTTTCCCTGCTTCTCTTTCCGCTCAGTCCTTCAGCACTATATCCTTCCCCCTCGCCGCCCCCCCCCCCCCTCTCGCCAATCCACACACACACCTCCTTTCCTGTGTTAGGCCCCTCCACCCCCAGCCCTTCCTGTCTCAACTGATCGATGCGGTGCAGGCAGACTCTATACCCCGTCCATCTCCCCCCCCACTCCCCCTCCCTGCCCGAGGTCACTTTTTATGCTGTCTCTCCAGTCCACTTTTTGCAATCAGTTCAAGCGGGCAAACATCTTTTCCTTAACCCCTTCACTGCCGAGACAAAAAGTGAACACGATCCAACCGCAAGAGACATAGATCATCATGAACCCCCGCAACTGCGGGGGCTCATGATGATCTATGGCTCTCGCTGAGACCAGTTTGTATCCATGTTTCCTGGACTGTGTTGGCAAGTTCTGGTCGACAGAATGAACCAAGATTTCAGAAACAAACATGTACGTACGGTGTACGTACCGCGGCAGGCAAGGGGTTAATGTGTTGTGTTTGTGCGTGCGTGTGTGTGCGGGCGTGTGTGTGTGCGTGTGTGTGTGTGTGTGTGTGTGTGTGTGTGTGTGTGTGTGTGTGTGTGTGTGTGTGTGCGCGTGCGTGCCTTCGCGCCTGTGTGTGAAAGGTAGGAGACAACAGCAGCAGCGCCATTAATGACAGCCAGTCAAAACTTATTTTTCACTAAAATACGTTAGCTTTTCAACTTTAAGTCAGTAGTGATAGGTAAGTGAGATATTGAGCTTGAATTGACACACCGGTTTGGTCAGTTGAATGAGATAGACGGATACCAGTGCTAACGCTACCTAACGCTCTTTCTGGAAGTCAGGCCAGCCACTACACTGCTATGTCTTCAATCAGACACGGATCAGGGTAAACGAATGCAAATATATTTGAGAACAATGCCATTGACTCGCCTACGGTTTAGTGTATAATGAGTTCAAGGGTGATGCCAGAATAGCTTGGCGCCTATCGGCGCCAAGCTATTCTGGCATCACCCTTGAACTGTCTAGTGTCTAACCACGTCCGTGATGGTGTATGTGAAAACGGCGTAACCTCAAAATAACATTGCCCATTCAGTAACGGCTGCACGGCCGCGCCATCGATTAAACCAAAGCCAAAACTGCTGCAGTAAGCAAACTGCTGAACAGACTGATGCGCACACTTTCACGAGGTTCGGGACCGAAATCCACCGCATGAGCATCCAGCTTCTGAGGAGACTCAAAGTTTGGGTCGTGAAGCGAAATGGGACGTACTCGTCTTCCAATCACTTCAGTCACTGACGGAGTGACCTGAATGACTGACGTGCCTCCATTCGAGGATGCAAAGGAAAGCGAGGATGTCAGCAAGAGGCATATATTCTCATGGGCCCCTGCAGCACGCAGGGGCCCATGAAAACCAATGCCTCTTGCAGACGCCGACTGACGTTTGAGCTGAAATGTTTTGCGAGGGTCGTAGGCGTACCAACATCTTGTTTTGCAATTACACGAGTATGATCGCGCCTAGGCGGAACAGTAATAACCAAGGTATGCCAACCAGAGGTGAGAAAATAGTCTCTTTTTTCCCCACTGGCAGTTATTTGCAGAAAGGAATGAAGAAAAGAGAAAGAAAACGACAAAAGACTAGATTCATTCTCAGCTCGTCTGAAATACATTTCAAGCGAAATGGCGCCCATGAACCCAAAAAACAAACTATTTAAAAAAGAAAAGAAAAAAAAAAAAAAAGCATGGCTGTTTCACAGCGCACCGGCTGAGACTATTAGAAGTACTCCTCAGTCTCTCGGTGTAAATGGGGCGAGACCCTGCAGACAAAGACGCACAGACCTTGCGGCTGTAGGAGTTCATGTCAATCCTTGTCGGTGCCTCTTTAGTTCCAGTAGAAAGAGCTGGCTGAGAGACCATTTTACACTTCTTCCATTCTCGAGGCGGCGTCTGCCCGCCACAAGATGGAAGAGATATCTGTCTTCAACACAAAAGAGCTATGGTGCTAAATTTATCTCCCCTGGCAAACGTGCCCGTCTGCAGCGGCGGCCAGCACTGCAAGGGCGAAATCGACGTTCAGGGAGTTTTAGTGCAGCAAATTTACTACCAGCGCCAACACATGTGCATAATAAATTAACCCCGTGATAGCTCAACAACACTCCAAACACCAAGAGGCAAAGATCCTCATGAGCCCGGAGATGTCTGGAGTGTGTCTATGCCGCTTATGACACAACTTGAGTTTGCTATCTGTGGCGACTGACTTAATTCGCTCGCGTTCATCAGTACGGTCTGTAGTCGACGGTCCAGCTTTGCAAACGAAACCTCATTATAGTTGTCCATCCGGCGGCCGCATTGGTCCCGCACGACGTGACCGCAGCGTTTGGCAGCATTCTACTGAAAGAATCGCTTGTCTGTGAAGACGAAAGGGTTGTGTCTCCTGAGAGCGGAAAGACAAATATTTATATCACTGAGGATCGTTCGAAAGAAATTACCTGCAGAGTTGTAACCCATACAGCCGTGACTTCAGACGTGCGGGCAACACCGGGTTTAATGGAATCAGCAAGAGGCGTAGATCCTCATGAGCCCCCGCAATTGCGGGGGCTCATGAGGATCTATGCCTCTTGCAGATGTGTGACGTTAGTCGGAGGAGCATGGAAGATTTTTACAGCAGAGTTCAGGTGTGCGGAGGTGTCAGGTGCCCGCCTTCATCACCTGAAGTCTGATGGCGAGATTTCCACAGAAGCTGCGGATTTTTTTTTTCTTTCCTGCAGCATTTGAAAGGCGCGAGTGCGGGGGCGGCCGGGAAGGGCTAGGAAAACGTTTGATCTATTAAATCCTGACCGACGTCGAGTCTTGCAGATGGTTGACGTTGGCTGATCAACAGTTAACTTGGGAGGCTGGCAGAGAGAAAATAGAAAGTGTCTGACTTGGAAACTTTTCAAAACGCAAGGTGTGCAGATTACGTTTTAGCCCGCTTCTGCCGCGACGGAAGCTGAGTGTGTCAGCCTTTTCAGTGTTGAAGATGGGAATAATGTTATATGATCATTGTCTGGGTGTATAGTATTAGGGGACTCTCTCTCTCCCCCTCACCCCCCCCCCCCGCCCTCCCCCGGCCCCGCCCCCAACCCTCTCTCTCTCTCTCTCTGCGTGCTGGGTAGACGTTAATCATATTTCTCTCACTCTATGTGTGTGTGTGTGTGTGTGTGTGTGTGTGTGTGTGCGTGTGTGTGTGTGTGTGTGTGTGTGTGTGTGTGTGTGTGTGTGTGTGTGTGTGTGCGTGTGCGTGCGTGCGTCGCGTGATATTTTGATCTAAACCATTTATCTGGTTAACTTTACTTCATTTGTATGTATCTGTTCAACGTTGTTCTTCTTTGGGTTCAGTTAAATTAAACAACAGGGACAGATTCATTATATCCTTTTGTGATAAAGTGTCATCATCATCATCACTGCTTTCTCTCTCTGAGTCTCTCTCTCTCTCTCTCTCTCTCTCTCTCTCTCTCTCTCTCTCTCTCTCTCTCTTTCTCTCTCTCCGTTGTCATCGCACAAGAAGGGTCTCTCTCTCTCTCTCTCTCTCTCTCTCTCTCTCTCTCTGTGTCATCGCACAAGAAGGGAGATGGAGCGACAGTCGCGACAGCTCAGTAGCCTGATAGTATTCCGCCGATAGATTAGGTCTAACTTCAATTATAGGACAATGTATAAAGGCAGTCTCTAATTCTTTTGACTGGGTGGGGGCCGGGGGGGGGGGTGACTACACTGGATATACAAGTACGGCCACCAACCGGCCAAGACAGTCAAGAACTACCGGCCTGAAAACGCCAATGGAACAGCAGCCAAGCCAAAGTATCGAGGACCATTCACTGAGTTTGCGAGCCACAACGGTCGACACAACGTGTAAACGGCGACGCTAGTCTGAAACCGGCGTCATTTTGCCCGGCTGTAAAGGTGAAAAGATTTGCACAAAGCACAACCCCACCCCCCCTCCCCCCGAAAAAAAAAAGAAAAAAAAAAAAGAAAAAAGGTTGACTGCCAAACAATGGATATACTGCCATTTGCCAAATACAGGCACAGTACTGCCTGTATTTGGCAAATGGCAGTATATCTATTGTTCAGAAATACGAGATTGTAATCGTTATACAATGAAAACCTCGTTTTTCTCCAAAACGGACATACTGCCTTTTGCCCGGGCAGAGTGAAAGCAACAGGGTTTTATTTATGCCGGCGGTTACGTCTACCGAGGGAATGGTTTCATTACAAAAATAGGACTGGCAATAAAACGTACGTCGTCAGGTGTACAGCTGGCTTCGCCGGTCAGGATTGAGCAATGAACGGCCCAGATGTAACTTAGACACTCCGAGTTTACTCTAGCCAGTGAGCTCCTTTAGCGCTGAGACGCTATAATCAATGACATAAAGTTGACCATGATAGTTCAAGGGTGGTGTCTGAACAGCTTGGCGCCTATAGGCGCCAAGCTGTTCAGGCACCACCCTTGAACTATCATGGTCAATCAGTCTCTTGAACTGTATTGTAGCTTTCAGAGGATAACTCACAACTTTGAAAAATCTCAAAGTAAAGTATGATTAAAAATACCATTACGCGTAAATTTGAAGACACATTCATCACCATTAATTTTGTGTTTGTTTTGCCTCGTCGCCGGACACACCGAATGAAATTTAACAGCAGTTGGGACACGCCGCAGCAAAAGCACACGCGTAATCGCACTTCTTTTTTTCTTTCTGCTCTGCCGCCGCCGTTAGCGTGTAATTCTATTGATATTATCTGATTTAATTTGGTATTTTACTTTTGCTATGTTATTTTTAGTACTTTGCATTTAACTGATGTGCTACCTGTTAGGAGACCCGTCAAGTGATACCATTGTTAGTCATTTGCTGCTACAGTCTACTGCATAGCACTACTATTGTGCTGCTTATTCTGACTGTGCTCATGACTTGTAGTTAGTATTGTGACTAATTTTCATTTTATTGCTATCATGTCTATTACTACACATTCTATATGTTACACGACCATCACTTTGATTTTGTCAGTCTTTAAAATCAAAGTGTTGTACGTTCACTGCATGTTGATATATGCCTTAGTTTAGTTATGTGCCTTGTTTATTGTATTCTTGGCACCATTACTGATTACCTGTTTGTTTATTCTACAGGTACTGCTTTCTGCTTTCTGGTTTCTACTTTCTAGTTTTGTTAGAAATAAAAGTTTAGCTCAACATGAACGAGTCTCAGTCTCACTAAGTCCAACCACCACCATCTAATCTTAATTTTCCGACTCCTCCTACCTCACCCCATCACATATGTTTAAAACCAAGGGCTTACTGTTCAATTACCTGCTTTCCTCCTAATCAGGCTATACTACTACAAATGGAATCTCTCACTCTAATAAACATCATTTTTATGAACACAAAGCGTGATGACAACTTTGCTCAGACAGAAACATGACACTACAGTGATATTCGCTCACGTGGTGGGAAGGGTGGAAAAGTAGGTACTGAGAATCACAATATTAAATCGGATTCAAAAACGCCACAAAAAATATTACACACCAAGAGCAGGTTCAAACTCATGTTAATTTACAAGGACATGTGCACATAAAAGCAATGAATAACTAACTAACTAACTTTGTGAGTTTGAGGAACCATACCGTGATACACATACAATGGAAGAAATAATATTGTTGTTTCTCAGGGTTGGGGGCAAAAATGTTCCCCGTAGTTTTTGAAGCAGAATTTTCTCCAGCAATGCATCCTTGTGGAAGTTGTCATGAAAACCTTGCAAATTGTCAACCATGGTTTTGATGAATTCTTCATCCCTGAGTACTTTAATTATTTGAAAGTCTTTTTGAGTGAACACACAAAAATCCACTCTCTTTACCTCTGGCCCTAAACAATACATTTGTCCTTGAACCTGAAAAAAGTAGCTGTTGTTTCTCTTGAGTTGAAGACTGCCGTCTTGGGACCTGTATAAGTAGGGCACAGTTTTAGGAGACACAGTCATGTGTCTGGATGTATAAGGACACTTCACTTCCAGCAGAGCTGTATCACTCACAATGCGATCAGGTGTACTTGCTAAGAAAGGGAGAGTCTCTGATACAAACAGTCCACATTTTTGAGTTGAGACTCCAGTTGTCTCTTCGTATCTCTGAACGGCAATATGTTCATATGTTATGCCGTAAGTTGTTGCCGCACAGCGGAATTCCCTTCCCTGCACTAATCTCTTGGCAAGTTTTGCTTTGTCTGCCTTTTCAGTGGACTTGCACACAGTGCCGAAGGCAGATGAACAAATCCGCTTTTGGCGTTCCTCTTTCCATCGCTTTCTGCTGTCCCGTGTGTCTATTTCAATGCACTGTCTTTGAATGGGTGATATGGAAACCACTCCAAGTTTCTCTAAATAATCTTCATCCGGGCGGAGGGCACAGTAATCGTGGTCACAAAAAAGACCATATGGATTGGCAGGGGGGAAAACATGCATAATCGGCGATGATGAAAACAGTTGTTCATTCACAAGAGTGTTTCTAACAAAATCAACATATCCGACCCGTTTCTGCATGTGAGCGGGCCTTGGATCAAAATCCACAGTGTCCTTAATGTGAAGTTTCAGGTTTTGTACTTTAACTGGGGATCCCAGATGCCTCTTTGCTTGATGAAAAGTCTGCAGCTGCTGTGTACATGTCGCGATAGTCTTAAATGTCTTGGTTCTTGTATACTCTGTTATGCCATAGAGAACACAATTAATGTGCTTGCAGTGAGCATGTGGGCCCATTCCAGCAGCACACTCACACTGGCACTCTTTAACAACACTTTCACTTGACAACTGAATGTCAACTTTGTATGTCACTGTTGCCTTCATTTCTGCTCTAACCTCCGCCTTGAAAAAGGCACCTCGGTCAACTACAGACACTCGCACAAAATTGACATAGCTGTTTACGTAAAGGTTAATTGCCTTTTTGTCAAGCTGCTTCTCCATATTGGCCAGGTACAGATCCACATCCTTCACAAAAAGTGCTGGAATAACCATGTCACTATGCAGATCTTTGTAGGTTGTTGGATCAGGAAGCATCATCTGAAATTCTGCCGGACACTGACAATCATCTACAGCTCCAAAATTGGCATTTCGGTCATAGGCCTCCAATCTGAAATACAATTAAACACAAATTGGTAGACATTACCAGTTCCTGTTTAGCTGACTAGGATTTAGAGTAAAAGTTAAAATTTAAATTCATTTTAAATTACTCGTTGTCGTAACAACTGAAAGCCGCGTTGCATTTCTAGAACGGAGAGGAGTCATTGTCAGGTTACCTGATATAATATAGATAAAGACGGCGTGCGTTGAACTGCCGGATTGCCCTGTGCCTAAATGAAGCATAGCTAGACCTGTGTGTAGCGTTAAGAGTCCGAAATAGCTCAGGCGGTTAAACGTCGGAGCAGGAGAGCGAAGGGAATCGCCGGGTCGTGGGTTCATTCGAATCCCGTCCCGGCCCCGGTAGCTGGACTCACAGTCCAGGGGGAAAAACGGATTTGTTCAATAGCATGTCCGTTGAAAGGTCATGGTAAATCAAAGTGGCACAGTTGGAGTGCGCCTGAGTTGATCAGTGTTCAGGTCGTACTCCATAGGCAATAGATTTCCCTGTCCCCCATCAAACCCGCCCGTCAGGGCCGTCGATGATCACCTCGGTGCTGTGGACGTTAAACCCGAACTAACCAACCAACCGACCTTGTAGCGTTTTCTGTTGTTACAGAAGTGTATCTGCGAACAGTTATGACGGTAGAGAGCCTTCAATGGTTTAGACTGCTAGGGCGGCAAGGTGTGAGGTTAGGATGGGCGAGTCAGTGGGGGAGGGGGGAAGCTAATCTATTCCGGCGGCGGGGCGACGTGTCGGTAGCCGGGTTAACTCATTCTACCCCAGACACGCCACAGCCCATGGATCAACCATGATAGTTCAAGGGTGATGCCAGAATAGCTTGGCGCCCGCTGACATCACCCTTGAACTATCATGGTCGATCTGTGTCCTGCACTGCACTGCAGTCTTCAGAGGACAACGCGGGCAAAATTGGGGATTTGGGTCTTGGGGTAGAATGAGTTAACCCATCAGTTCAACCCAGACACATTACTTCCATGAACTGTGACAGGTCTGCACTGAATGATCACGACTGATGGCCATTAACCTTTTCACTGCTATTTAAGATACCGGCGTTCTGTCAGGAAAGACGCCGTCGGCACTACTTTGACGCATTCTTTCCTCCGAACGGTACCGTCAGTAGCACTCAAAGGGTTAACCGCCCTCATTGGCAGTCCGGGGTAGCGGTTTTTGTCGACAAAAACCGCGGCTACCGACTGCTGGTCGCTCCGCCGCCGGAATAGATGAGCTTAACGCCTCAGTCTTGACGCCGAGCCAAGCGCCAAGCTATTCATGCACCGTCATTGAGTTATCATGTTATGAAGTCTTCAGAAAAAAAAAAATCTTCCCAAATTTCGAAATTTCATATCCGCGTCACGGTTCAGTGAGTTAGGCACGGCTGATTGATAGAGAGAGAGAGAGAGAAAGACTGAAAGACTGGATCTCGCCGGCACCCAGAGATACGCACCGACGACCGCGCCAATGAGAAGGCCGGGAATGCTTTTGCTGGTTTAACCTTTCACCCCGGCGAACCGTGTTATGGGGGGTAACCTTTAGTCAACATTACCGGCACCCACAATGAGATCAAGATGTTACCTGCGATTGTGTTTTGCGCAAACAAACACACGGGCCGGGATTGGAGAGAGAGCTGAGGGCTTCACTGACACAGCCGAGCAGGGTGTCAAGTTCTCATGCTGGGATTGTTTTGGAGGTAAACCGACAGGGATTGGAGAGACGGTCTGCGAGGGCTTCTCACAAATCATCAGTGGAGACCCCGGCTCAGTGTACTTCAGTTTGATGGAGGGACTGTTGTGCGAATAGCAGAGCGTGTGTATAGTTTGTTTTGCCAGTAGCGGTGCGGTCACATCCGGTGTTTAGCCTGTTAAGCTATAGACGGGTCTGACCTACTTAAAGCAGTAGATGGATCGACCATGATAGTCCAAGGGTGGTGCCAGAATAGCTTGGCGTCAATAGGCGCCAAGCTATTCTGGCACCACCCTTGGACTATCATGGTCGAGCTATAGCTTTAACTGGTAGGTACTCACAGGCGGTAGCAAGAGGA